>JAJHUR010092092.1:0-10963 GCA_027495735.1 Lutjanus campechanus | reverse complement strand
AGAGAATGAGATTTCCTGCTGCTGCCATTCATTCAGCAAAGATCTTATAAAGTTACACAACCTCACTAAAGCAAAGCTGTGAATGCCTTCAGGGCCTGTCAAATCACTTCAATATATTTCCAAATGAGCAATTACACCAGAAGAAAGGTGATGTTTGACAAGATTTTGGAGGAAAAAAATAATAATGACAATGTGAAATAGGGGGTTTCGGTGTTCTCAGCGTCTGGCTGGCAACGTATCAGAAAAACTAAATCCACCCCGCTGATGGATGGCTGATTGTCTAACCTGATTATTACCGTCATAATCTTTTTTTCCCTTTGAGCTAAGCAAAATATGTGAATGTGTCAATGTTCCTACCTGTTCTAAAAGGAGGATCGAGCCTTACAAAGTTCAAAAACCACCGAGGCGTCTAATTGACGGTACACTTTTCTTCTTGGATAACTGACCACTTATGATACTGTTCATAAGGGTCATAAGAGATTCACTCTTAGAAATAAGGGTTCTAAACGGGTTCTTCTCAGAGACCTGAGGTTCCACCCAGAACTATTTGCTTTGAAAGAACCCTTTCTTGAAGAAAGGGTTTGTGAAAGGTTTTTCTGCCATAATATAAAAGGGTTCTTGGTAGAACTCCTTGGGTGTGTTCTACAGATAAAACCCTCAGAATATAAAAAAGGTTCTCAACAGAAACCCTTTGGTAGGTTCTTAATAAACCCTTGGAATCTAAAACCTTTGGAATATTAAAAGGTTCTCACTAGAACCCCTGGGTGGGTTCTACATAAAACTCTTGGGATCTAAAAAGGTCTTCCCTGGGTTGATTCTGGGATTAAACCTTTGGAATACAAGAGGTTCTCAGTAGAATCCCTTATATCAAAAGGTTCTCAGTTGAACCCCTCGGAAGGGTTCCTGTGACCACCCTTAGAAGGTGGAAACGTTCTGGATAGAACTTCCAGAGAGGGCTCTGGGTGGAACCATTACACCGTAGAAGGATTCTCTGTGTAACCCCTCATGGAGGTTCTAGGTGTCACAGATGGTTCTTAGTTAGGTTTTAGGTCGAACTCCTTGAAAGAGTTCCAAGTGGAATCTTTACAAAAGTTTCTACAAGGAACCAAAAAGGGTTCTACTGTGGGGACAAGCAGAAGAACCCTTTATGGTTCTAGTTAGTATCTTTATTTCTAAGAGTGTCGGATTATCCCAGTGACTATATTTGCTGGCATTTTAATAAAACAGGACCGAATATAAATCAAGGCTGCAGCTCTGACTGTAAAATATGTATGGATTTATAGGTACTGTGCTGCATATCTTATCACTGCCAATTCATAATTCATTTGGAAAAAAAAACCTGTTGCTGAGCTCAACAAAGTGCCAACAACAGAGCTGCATCCCACACCAAAATCAACTTGTTTACTGAGCCTAATTAGCACTGTGCTTTCCAATTGAATGCTGGCCGGACTGCGCGCTGCATTTACTGTAAACATCTTTATTGAGGCTTTGAGTTTGTTAACTCGAATACGGGCGTGCTCGTCTCTTCTGGAGTTTGGAAGCTACAAAGCATCACCCTCCCCGCGCGCCACGCCAATGGCGTCAGCCTGACTGGCTAATTAATAAACTGCTCAATCATCAGAGGCGACAGCCAGCGGGGAGCGGTATTCCACATTTTGGAGACTTTAATTTGCAATTGTTGCGAATGGTCTGCCGAGAGCGAGAAATCAAAATGAGAAAAAAAAAGGGAATGGGAAGGTAGCAGGAGGGAAGTGATGAGGAATTCTTCTTAGGTGTTGTTAATTGTGTTTTACATCTTCAACACGCAATATGTAACTTTTGTGGCTCTGAGTTGTCTTCATTAATTCTTAATTCTTCATTCGTTAAGCATTGGACATGACAATCCATCTGCTGTGACTCAGACAGAAATCATGTTCATGGATGCAGTTTTAATTAAGTTTTATTCAAAAACTTTGTTCCTACTCGCTGATGTATTCTGTGTTTTCCCACAAATTACAGCAACTACCAGCTAGGAATGAAATGCACCATCACCTTGAATGAGATGTGGATTTTTCTGCTTTTATTCAGTCATCGGAAACATCTGGGATCATGTGAGTACACAAATCAACTAATATGTGTCTGGGGCATTTAAGTGAGGAAATCTCACATATCATAACTTTAAGGAGGAGCTAATTGACTTGGGCCTGGACAGAAAGTATATTAAGTTTATTGGACGTATAGAACATTGCCACCTTAGTATCAAGTATTTGATTTTAATCTGCAAAAAAACTTCTCTGACTTCATGTTCTTCTTCACTGATGACTCATCTGTTGCGGTCACTGGTTGCACACTTTGTCACATAGTGTTTACTTAGATCAACATCATTAATTAATCATCGTCTTTAAGTAAACATCAGAGGGCGGATTAAGTATGTTCAAGTTACTTTCATTTAATGCACCAGAGTTTCTACCTCACCTTAGATCAAAAACATCCTGTTTACGGAGCAGTCATGTCAGCACAAGTTACAGTAGGTGAGCTTCGCCTGCGTGCAACGACTGCAATTTATGTAAGATGCAGGAATGAAACAGAGGAATGCCCTCAGGCTGGTGCATCAGGCAAGTATAAGTATCAAAACCAGTATGAGGATCATGAGACGATTTGTGCCAGCTCACATCGTAGGTATCAAACCTCTGAGACTATACGGTCCCTGAGCTATTACTTTTCTCTCGCTGGACGCCGGTCTGATATCAAGTTATGTTGTGTTTACGTCAGGGCGCTACATGATTAATCATAAGACCGGCCGAGCCGTCACAAGAGCAGGCGCTCTCAAAACGCTGCTTTATTCTGCAAATGCTGCTCTCGAAAAAAACGCCTCCAGCACTTTGTTCTGCTCAGATCTCTGAATAAAGATGTGTTTATTATCTGGTAATCACATAATTCTGGTTTCTACCACAACTCAGTCATCAGACCACTTTCACACCTGGCAATAACAGACGTAAATAGACTCAAATATGTTTAGACATGCCTCCAAATTACATATTAGCATTCTGAAGCCATGAGGCAGGGATGGATGAGAGCTCGCGGCTAGCCATGCTCTTGTATTTCTCCGAGCTATTTTAGCCGTTTATGGTAATCTGAGGTACAAATGTGGGAGCTTTTCCCTCAGTGTTTCAAACAACTGGTGATAAAGATGAGCCGGGCAGAATTCAAACTGTCTGTTTGAGGAAAATCAGATAAATCCACTTGTCTCCCTGCCAAACAACCATCACAACACTGGTGTACTAAGGGAGGGGACAGGGGACAGCTTTTTTTTTTTTTTCTTAAAGTCGCAAAAGGGCTCTCTTGGATGCTCCTGTGGTAGATAAAACATGATAAAGTGCCCTTTAGGGTGCCTGTCGAGTGGGAAAAAACATGGTAGAGTGTCCACAAGGGTGCCCTTCCGATAGATCCTCAGAAAACCTGAGCACCACCACTGCAAACAAGATTCATTCTTTTGGAGAATCATTATAGAAATCAAGACGCATATTTTATCAGCGGAGGGATTTTTGATGCCAACATGTTCATGTTCATTCCACATACAGATTTGATGCAGCTCGTTCCGTTTTCATCCGCAGCGGTGCGTCGATCAATCACATGTTTGTAAGAACACGAGAGGCGTATATGTCGTCTTGAAGATAACAGAGAAGAAACTAAACCAGGCTTGGCGTGATGATCTTATAGATCCACCCTCCCGCTCTGATCAGTGGGCAAATGCATACTTTGAAGCTCTTTGCAAGGGGGGGAACACATCCTCTTCAAAGATCTGCTTATGCAACAGACGGGGATTTCACCTCAGGTCCTCTACGCGGGAAACCAAAGATTTACCAGTCAGCAAAAGAGCAAATGAATCCTTCCCTGGCCAAGGGAGATATTTATGCTTATAGGGTTTCAGGCACAGCCTCTTCACTGAGTTTTTCCCGTTTCTTTCATATGGCTCTCCCGTTCTCTGTGGCTACTGAAGCCCTGGGGGTCTGAGCGTGACCCTCAGAGGTCAGAGGTCGGCTGTTTTACACCTGGACAGGTTAAGCCCACCCAGTGGTGGGTGTTTCAGATGACCAATTACGACCTCCAGGTAGGCAATCACGACCCCGACTGTGAGTAAGCAGCCCGGTGGGACCACCAGGGGCGTTATTACATAGACAATATGTCACTTCTAACCTCAATCAGCAGGAGGAGAGCGGCGGATTCATGTGAGAACACGCTCACGGGCAAGATTTACCACATGAGGCAACATTATATAGAAACCATATGTAGTCTGTTTTTCTTCATCCCTGTGAGGACTGCGCGAGCAGCGAAGTGAAAATCTATATCAACATAGCCACAGGTAACCAAGCGAGTCACAGGGTTGGCTGTGTGTGCTCAAAAAAACACATCTCTCCATACATCAGCCACTCAGCCGCAGATGTATAATGTTTTTTCTTAATAACCAGGACCAGCAGGAGGTGAGGCACCGAAGCGAAAACCAGGGAGGGATATATATCAACATACAGCGGCCACAAGTACACGGGGATGAGAGGAGCTTCTCAGGTGCACAGGAACCACGGGGGATGTTGATACGCACAATATGGGGCTTGTATCCGCGGCGCTACCGCTACTTCAAGTGCCCTACAGAGATGTAATATTATATCAGCGTGGATCACATTCAGTCAGGCTCACAATATTTCAAATTGATGTCCTTTCGTCCTAATTGGTGCATCTTTCTTATTCATCCGAGGCTGCCGGCGCTCTTGAGGGACCATGCTGTGTTCATTACAGACGTATGTTCAAGAGAACAGCTTGCGAGGTAAAGCGCGGTATGTTACAGACGTGTGTGTGTGTGTGTTTGTGTGGGAGAGCCAGAAATGACAATTAGGGTTTGGAAATTACAGAGCGATACGCAGGTTGCTGAATTTCCGAGGTTAAAGCAAAGGATATGTACGAGAATTTATGTGTTTTACAAGCCCCAGTGACAAAAAAATACTGTACGCCGGCTGCTTGTGTTTTTCTAAGCAGCCCCCTCAAAGGAATGCATGTAGCACAGTGATAAATTGGTTTCTTTCATCCCAGGGGCTGATTCCTGGCCTGAACAGTAACCATCATCAAACCTTATTCCCAGTCTATATCTACAAGGAGGAGGGCATGCGAGTCTTTATCAACATACAGTAATCCCAGATGCAAGCGCCGGTGCATATGAATGGAAACGGACAAGAAGAGGACTGAAAGGGTTTGAGGAAATTAAACCGGTTGATGTGGTCTTGTCACTTTGTGCTCTGACAGAATGGTATGGAATTATGTAATCTGGATACAAAGAAGGTAACTGTATCTCATTATAGCTGCAGAGAAAAAAAGACACAATCAGTTACATTTAGTAAAAACGGGGCTTGTTAATAGGATTACAATTCACAGCGAGCACACGGTTGCCAATTAATTATTTTGGCTTCCAGTGAAATGGAAATTTCACCATTTTTAGTCTTTAATTCAGTCAGTCAATATGTTCTGCACAACAAAGGGAGGAGCAGCCGGACAAACTAATAAACCTTTTGTGTATATCTGTTCATTTTTCTTAATTCAAATGATTGATTTCTGATTTACTTGTTTACTCTTGTCTAATATTGGTATTGGTAAAAATAATAAAGTAATGGCTTTTTCCCTTCCTACAATAATTACAGCCGACTATGCAAATGAAAATCTGATGCAGGGATGTATTCCAGTAAGACTTTACCGTTTTGAGAAAAAAAAGACAAGGCAAAGAAAACCATCAACAAACCTGGATCGCTCACTGAGTCAGCAGGTTTCAGTTTCAAAGTTTTCTTTTTGGTAATATGATCAATAAATACATCAACTTACCTTTACTTTACTTTCACTGCATATGGTGTTGCTCAGTAAGATAAGGTGCTTGTATCTATAATATGAAAGGTTGGAAGCTCAAATCCAGGTTGTCTCCAGTCGACAAAAAAAATAAAAGAACATGAAAAATCTCTATGAATTACAGAACAACTGATGAAATGGCTGCTTGGGAAGACACAGAAGACACAGAATCAAATCCCAGCCCACCAACACAAAAATGAAATAAAAATTTCTTAGCTCAGTTTCTCATGTGCTTTATTCAGTGGTGTGAACAATAAATACAACAACAAAACACAGAGAATACACCTGCAGGAGTAGATCAGCAGGATAATATGCTGATCATGTAGTTCAATGAGTAGGTGCTTTGCACTTACAATGTACAGCAATCCACGTTAGCATGTTCTCTGCAGTCTGCAGATACCTCCACCCCCCAACCCCCGCCCCCAGGTACCCAGGTGCCCTATAAACAACCCTCCCCTCGGCCTGATCCGATGACGCGTTAGCGGCTGCAGAAACTGTTGTAACATGAGCGGATAATTCGCTTCATAAAGACGTGTGGAGGACGAGAGGACAACGACAACACGGACTTAAGTTTATTAGGAGTTCTGAGGTAAGTCAGAGGCTCAGCGGACACAAAGAGCAGGATCCCTGCGACCGCTGCTAACCAGCTAACAGCTAAGCTGACAACACCTGTGAGGACAGTAGATGGACTGTTTGAGGGTCAGAAACAAACCAGTCGGCGATCAAACCGCCCGAATGACTCGAGGCTAAAATGAGGGACTGTTGTGAGAAGGAACGTGTTGTTGTATGTCGCTTTTATTAGAGTTTTCCTGTTGTTATTGTCAGAGGAAATCAACACCACCTGTGGACGTCTGGATTCATTCATTCATTCATTCACGTTTCCCGAACCTTGCCCAAGTGTTTTATGTCCCTAAACCCAGCTAGACTGTTACATCTGGTTGTCACACTGTAGAACAACATTGGAAAACATAATTCATTTATAGAACGTCCTCAATGAAGAACTGAAACGTGCAGATCTCGCGAGAGTTCCGTAAATCAAGACATGACCCTCTAACATCATCAGGAGGAAAGCAGGGGAGACTAAAATTGTAGAAGAATTAATTTATACGCCAAATAACGAAGCTGCTTGCATTTAAATGACTACATATACTTTATTTAAAAATGACTTGTGACTTTTATCCAAGCAAATATTCGATTTTTATACATATTAGTATACATATTTTATACTTGTGGAAGATTAAAAACTGACTGGTTTGTTTGATGGTCCAGACAGCTGCAGGATTTTTTCCACACTCTGCGAGAACAAACATTGCCATTATCAATAAACTGTGATGTAAACAGTTATGTCAAGGAAAGGAATTGATGTTGAGATAAATCACAGTCGCACCACATGCCATTATTTAAGGCCAGATGAAATCAATCAATTACTTGTGAAACTATGTCACAGATAAATTGATTGAGAAAACAGCACATTGTGCTGTAACACTGACTGGATAAAAGACACAGAATCACTGCTACTTATCCACAAACAAATGTAGTTTTACACATTTTTTTCAGTATTTTTACCTCATAGAACACAGGACCTGCTGTTGTTGTTTCATGTTCTTGTGGAAGATTAAAAACTGACTGCTTGGTTTCAATATGTCTTTGATGCTACAGACGGCTGCAGGAGTTTACACGCTCTGTGAGGATCATGGAAGGTTCTTCAGCTCATACAAACCAACGGAGAGAGAACATCCTGTCTGAGGTAACATCTTTACTCTCACTGTCACCAGCCACAACCAACAAACTCATTTAATCTAACATTTAAATGTGCAAATCTGAAATGTTCACAAGGATCCTCCTATTAACTGTGACATCTATAATAATATTTCAGACAGCAGTCTGAAGCTCCATATGTAAAATAGCAATTATTAGGGCACTTTGAATTGGAACGTGGCTGTAAATAATAATATTGTAATAATGTAACACACTGACTGTGGATAAGTAGCATGTAAATAACATCAACTTTTATTTGTCTCAGGTTTCAACAGAGGACATCTTGGACCGTGCCCCAAAGAGAGAACGTCTTCTCTGCGGTGAGATATTTATTCTCGGAAAATACCAAATATTTTAAATTAAAGGAGCAAAAAAATAAATAAATTGTTTATTTGGTGAGACATTCCTGCTCTATTGTCTTATCTTCTTTGAGCGTATGTACTTGTCTACACTTGTTCTGTAATCCTTTCTTTGCACAATAAATAAAAGAGTTCTTACTTTGCTTGTGTTAGCTTGTCTTTTCAATTTTACATGCAGACATCCTCAGCTGTCTTTTAAGTAAGACCCTGCCTCCCACTGACCACAAACCCTTCACACTCATCCAATAGCTCAGAGGATGGCTTTGTGCTTGTGGGTTGGATCCTCATTTGGTCCCTCAGTGTCACCTTTAAAAGTCACTCAGCCTCATAACAATATAATCTGAAATTCAACAGTATCACATAGTAGTTTAAACAATAGTGTGTCGCCCTCGTCCCATCCGACAACTCCTCTGCCACCGCGCATCATCGGCGTGTGTGTAGCTCCGAACCACAGGGCTAAAACCGTTTGCCTCCGCTTCCCAATGAGGCGCCTTTTATAGCAGCTCCAGAAGTCTTCACTCTTTATTTAACTGTTTTTTATTATAGTCGCACTTAGTCATCTTCACTACTCATGTTTTAATACTTGACGATTAGGTGTGAGAGCTGCTGCAGCCATTTGTGAAAATTGGGGAAACAACAAACAAATTTTGGTAAAAAAAAAAATTGAAACATTTATTTATTTTTTTATTTCTTATCTTCTGATAAGAAATAAAGCTTCTTATCTTCTGAAAGATATTTCTTAAGACGAGTGGTCTGAACCACTCGTAAGCTGTGTTGTAGTAATACGCTCCATTCATCCTGTCACAGTTTTAGCTTTATTAGGCCAAAATTATGCTTTTTAAATGGATAGTTGCATTATAATGCACATCTAGACTCCTTGCGCAAATTACATCATTAGGTTAAAATTAACTTCATGAAAAACAATAATTAATATCACATATTGTGATTATATATGGCTGTTTATTTATTTATTTGAGCGAAATAACTGAGGATTTTTTTTTTTCTGAGTAGGCTATGTTGCTATATATAAACGCCTGTGATCATTAATGTGTTTAATACAGTAACTTGTGTCTCTGCCATCTTAATGAGACACAACATGATGTCTGACAGCAGCTTTGTGTGGAAATAATTAAAGATTTTAAACAATGAAGGTGCAAATTCTGTGCTGCGCTAGAGGGATAAAATCTGCTGGACTGATGTTTGCTGCGACATTTCGAGGTGAAAGCCCAAAGTTTCAAGAACACTGAATAGGTGTGTGCTAACACACCGGTAACTCAGTCTTTCACTTTTCTTTCTTCCTGAAGATCATCAAGCCTTTTTATTGTCTTTTCAGTTAATTTTGTCTGTTTTCAATATTTAAGACTCAATTTAGGTTTTACTCTAAACCTAGATTAAAATAGCTGCCTTTTTGAGATGGATTGGGCAAAATCTGAAAGTGAAAGTTAACAGTGCTCCTTTATTCTTACAAGGTCTCAACAGCTCTGCTTAATTTTGAAACTGGATTTGCTCATTTTAGACCTAGGTTTGCTTCACTCTGATCATAACTAATTTTAGATTACATTAATCTTTGTTGGTGCAATTCAGTCAAATATTTTTAGTCCTCATCCTGAATATTCATCTGTCCGTCTCCAGTTTATCCCCATGCCTGTGCTGTATGGAGTCTTTCTGTACATGGGAGCTTCCTCACTCAGAGGCATTCAGGTGAGCTCAGACTCTGGCTGCTCATATTTGATTAGATCAGGAACTAATCGAGAAAAGATTCAGGGTGAATTCTTAAATGGATTGTCTACTTGTGCCCGTGCAGTTCTTTGACCGTATAAAGCTGTTCGTCATGCCAGCCAAACATCAGCCAGACTTCATCTACCTTCGTCACGTCCCGCTCAGGAAGGTGCACCTCTTCACAATCGTCCAGCTCAGCTGCTTGGTCCTCCTCTGGGTCATTAAGACCTCCAAGGCTGCCATCGTCTTCCCCATGATGGTACGTGGAGTGTGTTGCGTATGCATTATATACTCTAGGTGTGTGCTCAATGCATATGATTGGTTGATTTCTGTCTGTTTCTGCTACATCAGGTCTTGGCCTTGGTGTTCATTCGTAAGCTGCTGGACTTCATGTTCACCAAGAGAGAGCTGAGCTGGTTGGATGACCTGATGCCAGAGTGGAAGAAGAAGAAACTGGAGGATGCACAACAAGAGGTGCAGTTGTCCTCCAACGTAGGAGAACTGTGATTACTATAAATTTCCACCATTGCAGTGGGAAAGCCATGAAACTTTGCCACAGCCATGCCCAAGACCCATATCAGATGTACATTTTTACCACCACTGACAAGCATACTAAGTTTCATGAGCTTTTAAGCATGTTTTGCCTTTCTAGTAAATTATGAAAGCTGGTGTTCAAAAGAAAGTGAGAAAAACTCAGGAAGGTACAGCACTGGTTTGAGGTTTTGAGGTTGTGGGTTCAATCTCTCTTTGAATTTTTAGTTCCATTTCCAACGGAAGCATGAAAAGCTCCAAGAATCAAACATCATCTAGCTGATCAATGGCTCAGCATGGTAGAGGGCTGTTTTGAGGTTTTGGGTTCAATCCTTGTGTGACTTTTGAAGGCCGTAGTCCAAAATAAAAATTGAAAGCCTCTGAGAATCAAAGCTTGACTGTGTGCTTAAGTAGCTCAGGCTGTAAGAGGAAAGCTTCCAAGTTTGAGGTACTGTGTTCGATCCTGATCAACCTCCCTTAATTTTGATCAATGGAGTCCAAAGTAAAAAGAGAAAACCTCTGAGAAACAAAGCTTGACTGTCTGCTCCAATGGTGCAGGTTGTAAGACAACGGTTTAGGAGTAGGAGGTTGTGTGTTCGATCCTCATCAACCTCACTGACTTTTGAAGGCAAGAGTCTGAAGACAAAAGTGAAAACCTCGGAGAACCATAAGACACCTGTCTGCTCGAATAGCGCAGGTTGTAAGGGGATGGTTTGGAACACCGAGGTTGC
>JAJHUR010092090.1:0-19487 GCA_027495735.1 Lutjanus campechanus | reverse complement strand
AATACATTTCTCATATCTGTTCTAGAGCTGGAACTTGGGCGGTGGAAAATAGCCATCGACATTTTTCATCATTTACTAAAATTTTACGGACTAAACCACTCATTGATTTAATAATCAATTGAGAAAATAATTGTCAAATTAATTGATAATGAAAATTATCATCAGTTGCAACCCCAATCTGTTCATTGCATATGAAGCTACAGCCACCAGATGGTTGGGTTGGCATAGCATAAAGACTGGAAACTGGAGAAAACCGCTAGACTGGTGCTGTCCAAAGATGACAAAATCTGCCCACTAGCTCTTATAAACATGCTTCCCGCCAAGAAATAGTCCAACCAGTGGTGTAGTGCAGGGTAAACACAGGTATATGGAGTATATTTTTAGTTGGTTTAGTCTATTTAAATCTCCTCTGATTCGCACCGTTCAGTAGTGTGATACAAACCAAATTTTTTCCCCAAGATGATAAAGATATGACCTTTTCTGCCTCTGATTGGCTAGTTCTTGGTTGCCTTCACTGGTTAGGTTTAGGCATGAGGAGACTGGTTAGAGTTACGGTACAAGTAAGGCAGCTTGTTCCTTTGCTTTACTATCCTAGAAAAAAAACAAACTGATAAATAAACTAATCTCTGGCTGAAACAGGGTGTTTGACTCATCTTGAATAAAACTTCTCTTCATGCATTAGTCCTGTGTAGGAGCAGTAACACTTGCCAACTGGCCCTTGACCAATTAAAAAGTTAATTTTGTAATGGCGGCTCGCTCTGGCCAACACTATCTGTTGTAAATCAGCTTCTCCAAGACACAGTTTACCAAAGAAACTACTGGCCCGTAGATTACTTGCAAAGTGAGAAAACAGTTGTCCAGCGCAGTTGTCCAATTTTCATGTGTGGATGGACTAAGGAAAAAGTAATAGTTCTCTCAATATGCCCAATTATGTAATGGTCTCACCCTGTGTAGTCTGTGTGCCAGTATTGATTGAAAAATCCGCACCTCTATTGTGGCTGATGTTAGGTTCATAATGATCATTGCTCCCTGAACTCAAGCAGCAGAAGTTACGTGACAATGTGCAAATACCACTAATATGCAAAAGTGGACACCAATACACCACTGACTACAGTGTAACACCTCTTTAAAAATCACAAACCCAAGCTAACATATTTGCCATGCAGACGTGAGAGTGGTGTTGCTCTTCTCATCAAACTCTTAGCAAGAAAAAAAAATGCTGAGCTATTCCTTTAAATCAGGAGCAGTTTGCTAAACTTGAAATCATGTTCGAAAGGTAAGTACACGCTGACTCTGCTTCTCCTCTGTCTTCCTTTTCTCTTAGTCTCCACCAAAAGGTGCCACCATCCCTTATCGCCCAAAGCCCGCCTCCACCCCAGTCATTTTTTCTGGTGGCCAGGTAAGAGCTGAGCTAGCTCCGGCTTGTTAGTTTGTGCCTACAGCCAACCTGAGACTTTTACTGCAGCATCAGCCGCTGCCTGTTACTGCGAGCCTCTCTACTGTCATAAACCTTCTTTTTTTTTCACAAACGAGGCTGCCCTCGTTAGAAAAACTACAGCATCAGTTGTTCCTTCAAACACTACAATGACCTGTGTTTTTCATTTTACTGACAAGCGACCTCGTGTAGTCGCGCAGCTGTCACTCATTCTTGAGAATTGGGACAAACTGTATTTTGAAGGGTTTTTTGATTTTTTCAGTTATGCTGAGAAAATATATTTTAAAAGATCAAACCCTTGGCTAGTAAACCTTATAACGGGCCAACCTCAATTAGTTTATGTCTTATGGAGCTACATTACCTAAAGGGTCTTTTCCTTTCACAGCATATTCATTGTGAGTAGCCCTTTTATTTTTTTTAAAGTTGCTCAGAGTTCTCTTAATGCTAATCAAAATACATAATTTTAAACCATAATTCATATTTAGCTTTGATTTGAAAGAGCTGCGGAGTTAACATGTTATGGTTGATACATGATGTGATAGCAATATTATTTAATAAATTTGTTGAAAAACAAAACTTGAGCAGTATTCCCATCTTTTTAAACCAGGAAGTGAGACAGGGGTCCTTAGGGTATAGCTAATCCTCTTTTATGCCTGATTAAATCGTGTATTCTGACAGAGCTGACAGAAACTTTAAAGGGCCAACATTTAAAAAAAAAAATATCTGTATTTATCATACCTATGTTATCAGTACATATTGTTAGTTTTAGATTTTGAAGTCTTTTAACCCATTTTCTAAATTGAAGTTATAAATTCTTGTCTGGGATGGGGGTGTTTTCTGGTACAGAGCAAGTTTAGAAAAGAAAAAAAAAATGGAATTAGAGTGTTGTCATTAATCATTTTAAATGTTTTTTGGTAGGACATGATTTGTCCCAATGCTTGAGAATGGGTGGTGTCCACTCTCAGAAGCAAAGGCAGAAGTAGTGTGACATTTAAGTGCCACAAAAGGCCGCCCAGGCTCGGTTCAACGCCTGTATAAAATGTGTGACTTGTTGTCGGCACACAGGAATGTGAGGGAGGGAGGATGAGCTATAAGTTGCACCATAACGTTTGATTCAACAACAATGACATCGGTGTCAACTGGCAATTTTGCACGACAAATTCAAATGTCCGTCCAGCTAATGTAGATCATTTACAAGCAGATTTGGGCTGAAAGCTGTAAAGGATGCATTTGAAGAGTTAGCAAACAAAGGAGACAGATTAGAGAAACACAGCACATAACTGCTTGTAATGATTCCAATTTGGGGACCTTTTGTCTGGAAATTGTCCCCAGCAGAGGCATTAAGTGGGAAAAAAAAGACACAACTGAAGCCCTTAGACAGAGTAATACTCAAGCTTTTTTGTTTTAGGTCACACACTCACACAGGGGTATACAGACACATGCAAACACCTGTGCAATACAGGGCTGCCAAATGCAGAACACCTGCAGACATACTACCTTTGTAAAGATTATAGAGTTCAGCTTTTTAAAGACAGTTTCCAATGTGTTAATATAGTGGAAACCGCTTATGGTGATCACGTTTGTCCGAGTCAGCTGATCACTTCCTTTTCTTTATTTTCTATACACAGTCTCGTTTTGCTCCCCCAGGCCAGCAGGTAGCCGAAAAACTTTAATTTTGCATTATATAAGGCTTGCGTGTACAAGGTTGCATTGCACTGCACAATCATCTATGTATCATATGCTTTTGATGTTACTGCTTTGAATATGGTAACAATGAGTATGAATAAGTAGATAATTCACTGTAATATCACTTTTTTGAAAATCAAAATAAATCTGAAGCAATCACTTTATTATGGTTACTTGAGCTGAAAGTGTGAAGAAGGTTTCTTTTTGGGGGGGTTGATTTTTGCTAAAATCTGCTATCTGTTATGTTTTTCCATCTTTCCAGGCCTACACAATTCAGGGACAATACGCCATACCGCACCCAGATGTGAGTTCTTGGTCTCCTTCTAATTTAATCAAGAATCATAACCTGTATCTTAATCATATATCATTAAAAATAGTAGCAGGCATTTGATTACATGGACCCGCCAGCTCCAAGAAGCAAGTCATAAATCACGACTTCCAAAAAAAAATTCTCTGTCCTTGTTAAGGGAGGACTACGGCTCAACCACCGGAAAGATCTCTTCCCAGATGTGGCCGATAACAAAACAGTGGCTCACACGCCATAATGATAAAGGCAAAGACAGTAATGGCAGTTTTGATGTAGACACCCTTTTAATTCCAGCGGACCATATAGTCTCCATTAATAATCTGCCTTCATCTGTCCTTGTCGTGAGAGCATCTGAGGAGCTACCTTGTGTCAGATCCACTAATTCAAAGTAGGGCTGTGATTGATGCCACTGGAGGTGGTGGTTGACGGTACAATCACTCAAGTGCGGGCTTGACACCCTCTTCCACCCTCATTAAAACTCCTCTTAAAAGGAGAAGAAGGCTTGAAAGCATCCGTCTTTCCCCCCGTTCCTGATGGAAATGATACACAGCGGGGGATGGACATCCTGCGACCATGTCGGGGGAGCGGGCGGCTGCTCTGACAGGCATGTAAAACCAAAAGGTTCTCCGGTTCTGAGTCATAAGTGCCAACTAGAAGGACACACGGTAATTGAGGGGGCAAATGCGAATGATTTTTTTTCTTTTCCCTGCATTTGGTCAGTGTGCTCATGAGCGGAGTTGTTTGCCTCTCCATTTTCGTAAATTGAAAAGAAATGACATTGGAATGTGTGAAAATTACAAGGACATGGAAGGTAGAAAAGGAAATAGCATCAAATTACCGAGCAATTTGCAACTCCATGACAGACAATCATCCTCTCTCAGTATCTCTTCTTCTCTTACTTTTTTGTCCTCCACCACCCTGTGTCATGGCCTCCTTTCTCCTCACTGTTTCTTCACTCTAGTTTTGGTTGACTTCATTTCTTGGTGTGACCTGTGTAACAGTAACCTCTTAGTTCTACTTTCCCTCCTAACCCTTCAGCAGTTGACCAAGCTCCACCAGTTGGCTATGCAGCAAACCCCCTTTACCCCTCTCGGACAGACCACCCCTGCTTTCCCTGGTACGTACCCACGAGGCCCTTTAGATAATTCCTTCTCTTTGCATCCAGAGAAACATTTTTTCTCTTTCCCTACCTTCCACCTTATCTCTCTTTTGGCACAGCATGACTTGGCCCCTGTGGTTTCTCTCCTTCTTTGATTTTCTCATGTATATATTTTTCTCTTGGCTCTGTCGGATATTACGCCAGTGAAAGCCAAAAAAAAAAAAAAAAAAAAAAAAAAAGTCACTGGGCTTCACTTTAAAATTATGCATTCAAAGTGGCATTATCACCTGGCAACAGCATACGTGCTTCCTCGTACACATTCTTTTTAGGTTGTTTTACTTTCAATTAAAGATGAAAAGCCCCAGTTCAAAAGTGTGGCCACATTGTACTAAAATAGCCAACTGACTCACTCCCCTGCATCTGAATTGAAGTGTTTCACACGGACGTCATACATGGCAAAGGGCCGACTGAAGATCTCATGAATAAATACTGTCATGTTTGAGTTTTCTTTCCACCAATTTTCTAAAAGGATACGGCAATTACCATTACACATGGAATGATTTATTGAATCGACATGGGTTCTTCAAAAAAAAAAAGTGCCCTCTTTTAAATGCATTTTAGCCAACTTTTCTCAAACCCATCACACAATATTTCATAAGCTGAAACTATGTGAACATGTACAGTTAAATGTTCCACTGATAAATATGCTAAAGGAACTTTTTGATATTTTGGGAAATATGCTTCAAGCATTAAATGAGAATATTGACACCACACTAATGCAAGTTAGTGTCTCCAGTCTTTGTTTAGCTAAGCTAAAAGATGGTGATGGTGTGTGTTTGTTGAAAATGTATGTGATGGTTGATCCTGCTGACAACGCCAAAATTTGTCACAGTCATGGACGGTGACTTTAAAGGAATTATTAAACCATTTCTACTGCGGGGTTGTGCCGACTCAAAACAGCATGCAGAAAAAAAAAATGGGTGAACAAATAAAATCTTTTATTTGATCTTTTCAGAAGGTTAGGAGCAGATTTGAACCTCAAGTTAAAAGTCCAAGTCCCTTAGGAGGAGTGAAATACCACTGAGTGAAAAGTCTCTGGGTTAAAAGAGTCCATGCAGGGTCGAGCCCGGGTTAAAAGCGATTCTATTTTAGATTCTGGCTGCCGCCCATGAAGTCTCCAGTCTCCCGACCCTTTGTGGTATCTTCAACTGATACTCAAATACAGAGGAACGCATATATCAGCATATTTATTGCAGGCTCTCAGTGCATCAAGAACTTATATGAAAAGGTGGAATAATAAAGCTATATTAACTAATAGGTTTTTATTTCCTTCTGCTTTTTCTTTGCTTTTTGATTTATTTGCATGAATATTTAGTTTGTTTTGGTTGCAGTGTTTAACAAATTATTTTGGCTCAAACCTATTAGTTGATGTAGCTTCATTTTTCTACCTTTTCATATAAACTCTTGATGCACTGAGAGACTGCGATAAATCCGCTGATTTATGTCGTCCTCTGTATTCACCAGTTGAAGACGCCACGAGGCAGCCAGACGCTAAAATACGACCGCTTTTACCCGCTTAGGACTCTTTTTACCCAGAGACCTTTTACTCCGTGGTATTTTACTCCTCCTGCAGGACTTGGATTTTTAACTTCAGTTTTAAATCTGCTTAGCTTATTAAAAAGCTGATATAAAATATTTTATTTGTTCACACGGTTTTTGTCTGAAAGCTGTTTTAAATCAGCACAGCTCCTCTGTGACAAATTTTGACGTTGTCAGCAGGATCAGCCATCACGTACACACACACATACTATCACCCTGTGTCATTAGCTTAGCTAAACAAAAAAGACGGGAGACGGTAGGAAAACAGAGAGTTAGAGTTAGACTTAAGTCACAAATTTGATGAATTTAGACTTGACAAAATAAAAAAAAAGACTTGCAACTCGGCTCTAACACCAGTGACTCATGACTTGAGCCTTTTGACTTAAAAACACCTTATACCTTCCCCAAAACCCAAAGATTAAAAAGTATAAGGTCCAGTTTGTGAGCTTTATGGGGATTTATTGGCAGAAAAGGGCAGAAATGGAATATAATATTCATAAGTATTTTTTACATTTATAATTACCTGAAAATAACAATCATGTTTTTGTTATCTTAGAATGAGCCATTAATGTCTACAGATGGGAGAGAGTCCGCCATGTTGCATGGCCATGTTTCTACGGTAGGCCAGAAGAGACAAACAAACAAAACACTGACTCTAGACAGGGCCTTCAGTGTTTTGCACACGTTCTGCGTTCTCTGTAGGTTCTCCTACACGCTTGATGACAAAAATGATACAAAAGATTATTTTGTTCACCTACAAAAACTATGTGGTGGTCAACAAAAAACAAATTGCAGTATTCAGCATTTGAAGAAGAGAACGGTAAGTCAAGGCTCTGTTGTTAAAATGGCATCACAACATTTGGTGAAGAGCATATTCTGACTTGTTTAGGACTCAACACTCAAACTTTAGGACTTGGGACTTGCCTGTCTTGATTTTGGACTTGAGTGCAGAGACTTGAGACTTGGTCCCACCTCTGTTACATACCAAACTGGAGCCAGGAGACTGTTGGCAGCTCTGCTTTCTTGCTTGTCGGCAGATTTTGTCAACAAAGCCAAGCTGGCTGTTTCCACCTGCGTCCAGTGCTGGCCGTAGCTTTATATGCAACATACAAACAGAGATGTGTCAATGTTCTCGTTTAATTCTTGGCAAAAAAGCATATAAGCATATTTCTCGAAAGGTCCAAATATTCCTTTAAGAGGTTTCAGCTCTGTTAAAGTGACTTCTGAAAGTCACATTTTCTTTCTTATCCCATTGCTCCCCAATTCAGGTTTGGATGCCAGTCCACCAGCCAGCACCCATGAACTCACCATTCCAAATGATGTGAGTAACGCTTTCATGAGACAGAGTGACTGAGTTCCAAAAGTCTGTGCTTTCCAAATTGCATGTCTTTCAATCATACATAAATTCAAAGGCTGTTGAGAGGATATGTTATAGTGTAATACAGGGCTCATCAAGCACATTTGGGCCAGAATCTTTCTAAACAGACGCTATGGAGGCCAGACTTAAAGAAAAGAAAGACTTAATTAGGGATAAGAGCTAAGCTAACTTGGCTTAGACCTACGAGAGCTAGTGTAAGAGACGTGCGTCGTTGTTGGCCCGCTTTTATTCAGCACTAGCCCCCATCCTCCTCCTCAAACCCACGACATAACAAATCCCAATTTAACCCTGGGAATTGGGTGTGAGTTTGGCAAGTGCAGTGGTATCTAAAACAAGTTTGGCTGGGGGTAAAGTTACTGCAGCTAGTGAGCTAGCATTAGTTATGCGGACATGCTAATGCTTGCAGCTGACGGTAGAGCAGATAAAGTCAAAGTTTAATCCATTGCCCTCATGTGTGCTCTCGTGTTTTACATCTCTGAAAGATGACAAAGCATTATGCCACAGTCCAGACTTATGAAGCCCCATACAGATCATTTCAACATGTAGGGAACACAAAGTTTGACAAATCTGCAACGCCTTAGTAACAAATTACTCCCTACAATATTTCAAACTGATTTGCTGAGGAAAAAATAGCAAAAATTACTGTTATCTTGTTTTGCAGATGCATTTTTGATGAATGACAGCAATAACGAAGTGCTTGTCTCACTGACAAACACATTGCATTTCCTGTGACCGCTTCAAAATAAATGCTAACTTGTGTTTCACCAGTTAAATGCTTTTAGTGTGAAGCTGCAGCACTCGGAAAGGTTCGGTTTGCATTTGCAGTAACAGAATTTGAAATATAATATAATTTAAATATAGCAATACTTTCATCGGATGAAAAGCTTTGATAGCCGCATGTGGCCCGCAGGCCGCCAGTTGTGGATCACTGGTTTATTGCCTAAAGTTATTCAGACCTTTGTCATAGAGCACACAGATCTAATTAACTGAAATTTTAAGGGTGGATGGCAGTTTTCAATTGTTAATTAACTGATAAGGAAAAGTTTTGCAATTAGAAAAGTACACTCAGATAATCATATTCTTTCAAACTTATCAATGTCATGAGAACAAATGATCGACAACATTACCGACAATGATCCTGTGGACGTCATTTCTTACTTTTGGCACAGCAGAACACCCCCAATGAGCTGATCTATTGACCATACTATCATTAATCAAGCTTAATTTCCTGAATGATGGAATTTCAATTAAACCCACATCATTTCATAACTCATTAAACTTCCTTTCTGATGTCAAATGTGTTACTGTAGGTATTTAGTATGAATGTATTGAGACAAAACAGAGGGTTCCTTGTTTCACGTTCAAAGACTTCTGCTTTTTCTCCAGTTAATAGGCTGCATTATTGGACGCCAGGGAACCAAAATAAATGAGATTCGACAGATGTCTGGGGCGCAGATCAAAATTGCTAACGCCATGGAGGGCTCGTCAGAGCGCCAGATCACCATCACAGGAACCCCTGCGAACATCAGCCTGGCCCAGTATCTCATCAATGCCAGGTAACCTTTTAACTCTAACAGCTGGGCTCCAGCACATAGTGAAGATCTGAGAAAACTGCTATCTGTGATTGTGCTGTTTGAAAAAAAAAAAAAAAAAAAATCTTGCTTGTTTAGTTCCAACATTCACAACACTGACACTTTTGATGAGTTGCTAGAAAATGCATGATATCTGTCAGGTTTTGACAAGAGACAGATAAGCCCATGAATAATGTGGCTATTCATGCGTTTTTTTTCTTGGTTGTTCCTTTCCACTTTTGTTCCTTATTTCCATCCAAGTATAGATATTAAAATGCATTAAGTTTCAGCCAGCACACTCTGTGCAAGTAAGTGGCTCATGGGACCAATGCCAACTACTGAGGCAAGTAAGCTGTGTCCTAGAACAGAACCTGCAGATTAGTAAATGAGATGATCAATAATCAAATGTTCACTGGCCAAATTCTTCATGATAAAAGTGTAAAACAATACAAAAGGGCTGGGCATCAACAACTGATTCCAAATAAGAATCAATACCAAATAAGAACTGATCCCAAAATTGTCATTCAGTTAAAACTTGTACTGCAAACACCTATTGTATATTGACCTGGCTATCTATCTGCACATATAGACACATGAGTTTCATGCATTCAAGCTCAGCTAACTTACTCAGCTGTTGCTCAACGTGCAGGTGAATTGCACAAATTGTGTGGGTCTTGTACAAAACGCCTCACAAATACGGCAGGATACTCCTCTCTTGTTACAGTCAAGTAGCCTAAATAAACCCCCAAATGTTCACGAAACCAGAAAAGAGACTACCGTCTTTACAGTAATCTGGTTAATGTTAGTTTAGCTCTGTGTTTCCGCTGGTAACATTTACTGGTGGTAATTAGTGTTTCACACAACTCTGCCATGAACAATGCAGGAAGACACTCAAAGAATCAGAACGAAGTATCGTTAAGAATCAATAAGCAGAATCGGAATGGGAATCAGTATCATTGAAATCCAAACGATACCCAACCCTAGCCTCAAAAGGCCTAATATGGCAGATATACATAAGACATAACCCTGGTGTATTTGCACATAAGCCATTTATTTTATTAAATTAGCAACTTGATCTGAGACTAAATCTGTTGAGGTTGGCAATAAATAAACAGGGGCTGGTCAGTAAGATACTGCATACACAGCAGTAAAAATAAAATACTGAGGAACATGCTGTATTTTTTATTTGAATTTTCATGCCAGGCTCCACACCCCATGTCTCTGTTTCCCTTCTGTCCACTGAGACCACTGATTCATTATCAAGAGAGAAAATAAATGCATTATCCACAATTCTGAGAAAACTGGACATCACTGATGTCCACAGGCTACCTTACACCTCAAAGCCGAATGTTATCAGCGTTAGAGCAGGAGAACCCACATACTCAACAAACAGGACTTTATGTCTTCGACTTCTTAAGGAGATTTCAGACAGCCCTCCGCTGAGAAACTAATGGCTATTGCTTTCCCACAACTCCGATGGCAGGTTCAGGGACGTGGCTGCCATGTGGAATGACCCCTCATCCATGACTACATCCTGAAGTCACCCCAAATCTGGTTCTGTTTGCAGAAGCTAACATCAAAACCACCGCCTCACAATTAACCTCTATGTGTTATCCCATGGAACTTCCCCTAGACTCCCTTGGTTGTGCATAACACTTAAGCATTAGCCTGTGGGACACCTATAGTAAAAGTCAGACTCACAACGATGGGATTTGTTTTAAGTGGATGTAGCCAGTGTATTGTTAAGGGAATATTCAGACATTTCGGGGAATACGGTTATAATTTTTTCGCTTATAGTTATATAAGAAGATCCATACCACTCTCAAGATAGATCCAGAAGATCGTTAGCTTAGCAAGGGCAGGAAACAAGGGGAAACAGCTAACCTGGCCCTGCTCAGTGATAACAAAATGCTGACACATACTCATACCTAAACAACAGACCAGGTTAATTACCAGTGGCTCCCACAATGACATATATGACCACTGGAGAGTACCAGTGAGAAGCATACTGTACCTTAAGTATACTGCGCAGTCACATGTTGTAAGTCACAATATGTTAAGCACGCGGTTAAGTTTGGTTAGGTTTAGGCACCAAAACTATGTTTTACTCAGAAAAATTAGGAAAAGAACATGGTTTAGGTTAAAATTAGTATGTCACATGATGGAAATGACATAAGTCCTGTGACTGAAGTCACGATAAACCAACAAGACTTTCTCACTATTTACATTATGCCACTTGACTTCCTCCCTTGCTCTTGTCATAATTAAGATGGTCTCTAGAGGCTGCCTAACAACATTACAACACAACTCAATGCAGTGCAATGCAACGTAACGCAACATAATGTGATATGATGTAACTTAACGTGACATGACGTCACCAACCAACTCCTTACCAGGAGTTTCTTGCTATTTACAATACATAATTTGACTTCCTCCTGTCGTAGTTACACAGCCTCTAGAAGCCACCCAGCAATGTTAGCAACATAACGCAACGCAATGCAACGCAACATAATGGGACTTAATGTGACATAACATGGTGTGACGTAACTTAACCTGACGTAACATAATGTAACGTAATGTAACACCAAACCACCTCCTCACGTGGGCTTTCTTAGCCACAGTAAATTTGAATACGGGTCATAACAAGTTGCTTGTACAGACGACACATATGCTTGTTTTTCTGGTGAGGACAGGCTGCAAAATCCACATACCAACACCTCTAAAGCTCACGCTGACAACAAGACTCGAGGACATTGTTGCCCTGGTCTAAGACATAGTTTGACACATAACTCTCTGTAGAACCATAACTTGTCATTCTTACACTGCAGAATGGAACAAACAAGCTCTGGTACATCAATTAGAGTTTCATAGGTGCCACTTGGCAGACTTTGCTAACTTCAAACTGAACTTGTCCCGCTGTTTCCCCCTGTTTCCACTCTATGCTAAGCCAGGGAAACCATCTCCCCGCATTAACATAAAGACATGAGAGTGGCACCGATCTTCTCATCTCACTTTCTGCAAGAAAGCAAATAAGCGTGCTTCCCAAAATGTCCGACTGTTCCTTGAAGTATTTATTCAGCATGCCTCATTCCAAGAATAATATTGTATTTCTTTTTGTCCTCACTATATTAGATACATTTGCCTATTAAGTCCTATTGTGTCATTGTCTGGAAAGAGTAAAATTAATAAAAAATGTAAAATGAACAAAAAAGCTAAGAAAAAAGAACACACGACTGCCACTTGAGCAATGCTGTTAGAAAGAAGAGTGATGTGATGCCTCTGTCAGGGAAATACAGCAAACTTGTACATTGGACATTTCATGACACCGCCATTCTTTTCTGTCCACTGCATGGCTTCACGAGGGGGTTAGTACTGCATGGTTATGTTACCATATTTTTTTTTAGATGTTAAGATGTTTTATGTGAAAAGGTACGATGAAAATATGGTATCAAATCTGTTTTTTAAAAAAGTTTCAGAAAAAAAAAAAGGAGCACAAAGCCAGCCATTGCAGCATAACTTTCACTTCCGAGCGAAAGTTCTTCTTTCACAGCTGTTTTATTTTCTCTGTCTACCCCCTCTCCTCCTCCCCCTTCCTCCTCCTCCCCCCCGCCTTTTCCCCCTGAACTGTTCTAGGCTGACGTCTGAAGTCACTGGAATGGGCACACTCTAATTTCCACCCATCTTCCCTCAGTGCATCACATGACCCTTGAGCAAATGGCATTGCACCTAGTTTATTTATCTCTCTGTATCTGACTGTCCTAAATATTTAAGTGACTTTAACTTTTATAATTTCTAGTAATTTACTGTAAACATGTCTCTCTGCACTGTTACTAGGACTCCTCACGCCTATCCGACAACCCCGCTGTTTCCGTTTCTGAAAGGTCGCTTTACTTTTTTGACACTCTAGTACCTTTCATGGCATCTCACGCACCGCTTTGTTTTTCCCTCATGTTTTAACACGTCACTGTACTTCTCTTTTTTTTTGCACTGCAGGCACCTGAAAGTCAATGCAAGGTATACCTATAGACTGACATAACAGTTTAAACCCAGGTCGCCCTACACTTGAATATATTGGCACATTTTTTATTCCATACTTAGACTACTGAGTATCTGTGTCAATACATTACTAGACACAAAAGTCCAATAAGCAGCTCCAAAGCAGATATTTTATTCCAGTTTTTTTCTGTGTGCCTGTAGACATTTGCCTGTTTGTCTCACTGTTGTATGTACACCATAGATTGATCTGCATGACACACTGCATTTGCAGCTTATTTTAAAATCAAACAGGTAGAAGATTGACCGAACGGTGAAAGGGAACGGAACAAGCCGTGAATGGTCTATTCATGATCTGGATGTATCACGCCAATTTGAAATGACCTCATCAGTACAGGCCAATAAGCATCCACTGTAATGCACAAATATCAGTCCTCCCGAGACTCGCGGCGGGGAGGAGAAATGGATATAAGCCAAGCAAATGGCTGCGGCGCGAGTGAACTCCAAATGCATGCTATAAATAAACCATACATTATTCACCTATACTCCACAGACATGTAATCATGTTATTCATGCTGCCATCTCATTATGTATCAGAGGCACGGGTCATATAGAAAGGTCTGAGAACTGTCTGGTGTATATTAGCACTCACATGTAGTTTTTCAGTCTATGTCAAAAGGGCTGAAAAGCTCCTGGGATCCAAGACTCTGTTAGTCAATCATGTCTGTTTTTCAGTTCCTTCCTCACAGATGCCTGGTAGGCAACAGGCTATACATAGCATGTATGAGTATTTTTTAACATATGTATCTACAATGAACCACATGTTGGTTTTACAAGTTAACGTCAGCCAATCAAGCTGTCTTTCTTCCAAACGCACAGACACCCAACATGTGTCCGTGTTTCAAACTAAAGCTGAATGTATTTCAAAATATGTTTTAACTGCTAACATTTACTTGTCGTATACTCGATTAAAGGTGCAATATGTAATTGTTTAAAACATTCAAAAATTAACTAAAAGTATGAAAAGAATGTGGAGAAACAATGTGCAGTATGGTTGTGTACAGTAAGCTATTGTGTTGCAGAGATATCTACTATAGTTAGCATGCTAACCAGCTAGCCTCAGCCTGTCCCGTCTCATAATACGACTTTGTACCTCAAGAAGCGATAGTCTGATAGTGTAGCTCAGGTACCCCCCACCCCCCATACTTTCAGCTGGGAGATGTGTGTGAGCACCAAGTTTGCGTGTGACACAAGCTCTCTTAGATTTTTAATCTAATCTAATAATTAAATAAACATAATAAACTTTTTAACAAAATGTCACAAAAAAAAAAAATTCTTACACCTATTTTCCCAGAAAAATTCAACCATACACCTTTTGATTTCAGGTTTCTCGCTTTCACAGAACAAAGACTAGTTTAATTGTCTTCTTAACTCATTATCAATCTCTCTTGCTCCTTTCCCACTCAAAGCTTCTCCTGAACCCACTGTGTCTTTGTCGTCCCCGGAGTCAGAGTCCTCGTCAAAGCCACTTTAAATCCTCCTCCCTGACATCAAAATGGCCTCCGTCATTCTTGAAGGCTGTGTTTGGTCCCGGTCCATCTGTGTTCACTGAGGCACCGGGATAAAGCAACATGTATTCATATGTTAAGTGAGCTAATGTTACGGAAATGCTAGCTAATTAGCTATCTAGTTGGTTTGCATTTTGCTAACATTAGCTAATTTAAATTATGATCATCAAATCATCATAAATCATGTTTACAGAAAAAGGAGAAAGGTGACTGAGGTACCAAATTTGCTCAACTCATATTGGAGCACATAGCAAAGCGAGGTGGGACTTTGGAGGAATTTTTGGCATTCCCCACCGGATCCCCCACATCCCAGGTCTGAAAACCTCCTCCTGCCGGTCCAAAGCTCTAGTACCAGAGGTTTAAACACTAACACTTCCCTGGTGCCCGAGCTCCCAATCTGAGCAGAGTCAGCTGACAGGACCGCTACTAGCTGCATGGCTAACCAAGCTAACTAGCTAACGGCAGCTACAGTACACTCTGCTGATATGCTGCCCCTTATTAGTCTGGAGCATGATTTCAACAGGTGGCCAAAATGTAATTCTTACATATTGCACCTTTATAACACCTACATGGGTGTCTTTTTAATCAGGCGCTAGAATTAATATAATAGAATACGATGCAGACTGATGAATATAGTAGAGTTGAAATGCTTATATATCAAAATGTTTTGAATTTTATAAAGTGGAGCAGATTACTCTCAAAATGATGTCAGATTACCTATTTAAAATTGTAATCTACAGTTTATTACACTATTTACATGCAATGTCATGTAATCTGACTATTTATTATACTAAATATAAAAGATAAACTCAAACCAAACGTTCCTGTATTTTCTACAAACTTATGAATGGATGGCCTCATTAGTGTCTGCAGCTCTCATTTCAACATGTAGACGATAAGATTAAAAATATATATCTATATCCATCACTCCACAATCAAACATGACACTCCAGCAGCAATATGACGGCTGTGCATTACTGACTGCAGGTAGCTACTATTTTTAATCCACCTCACTTCAATACAATAACACATGTTCTCAAATTCTCAAAGTCTGGATATGCATCACTCCAATGGTAACTATAGAAATGATGGAATATTATTTGCGTCATTACAGTTTCGGCTCAGGTACTTGGCTTTTAGGTAGAACTGATTACACGGTAGGTAGGTTGTGAGTCGGTAATATGTTGACAAAAGGCTGCTTTACATTAATACATTTACATTACGAATGTAAATCTGTACATTAGCGCTCATCTGGCTGCATCCAGATGTGTTTCAAATGAACAGACTGAGGAACAGGTGATTGAGGGCTAAACAGTTTTTAATGTGCCATTTAAAAACTTTTCACCATCCACATCATCTCATCATTAAAATATCATCATATTTTCTGTAAAGTGCACATTAATGGTTGTGTTTGAGGTTCAAAGTATCCGCTGGTCGCAGTCATGCTACTTTACAAAAGTCTCAGTTGCCTTTTTGATCGTCACACTTCTGTCTGTCATGATCATGTCATCGCTCGTGTGCTCATCCACCAACGATTCCTGTGTTGCTTTTGTCATTTTTCTGATACATGAACACTTTTTTGTTACTGTGCTAGAGCAGCAAAAAATTAAAGGTTAGCGCTGTATGATGCTGTTTGAGGGAATGTGTCATGTTTATGTTTGATCATTTGCTTCTTGAAGGTCTGTATTGGATTTATTATTTATTGAGGTTGATTCTGAAATGTTTTGTAAAAAGAAGAGAATAAAGTTTGTGTTTTTTCCCTTGACTTGGACCTTTCTCATGTTTTTTTTTTCCAGTTTGTACTTGTGTTGGATACGTGATATTACATAAGCTACAGAATGTTGTTACGTTCAATTTGCCGGTGAAGCGCTGACACCCCTCGTCCGCTGAAGCAAGTTACAGACCAGATTATTTTTGAGATATTGAATGTGCTGAAATATTTAGCTTCTCTACACATCATTTTTCAAAATAAAAATGAAACATTTATCAATACACACGGTGTAAAGTTCATTTTAAAAAAAATAAAACTGATACATTTGAGGGAAAACGTCTGAAAACTTCAAACCTTCTGCCTGAGGGCAAGTTGAATCAACATCAGTTTATTTATAGTGACATCACCTGGGGAGTCTCACACACAAAGACAAAATGATGTTACAGTTATTTACGTTGAAGTTAAGTTTATTGTGCTCTTTTCCAGCTCTATATTTTATAGCTTTGCATGATTCACAGTTTAGAAACATCCTTATTTATCTTGTAGTGCCCCTTTATGCAGCCCCTCTATTCACTCTCTGTCTGAAACAAGCTGTTTTAACTCTCCCTACAAGCCAACTTTCTTCTGATTGGGCAACTTCCCAGAAGCCTACCGAAGGGCAGGAACTCTGCTCATGAGTGATTTGAGGACTGCTTCACATCCACAGACACGAGTACTGACTGCCAGTCCTCACTGATTACTGTACAAAACACAACACAACACAGATAATATTCTCTGGTCTTCCCTCGTGATGTCCTCTGGCTGCTCTGCCTCAACTTTTGGCGATTTATGCAACAAAGTTTTCTGACTGCCAGACAGGTTTTATATGTTGTTAGTGGCTACTTTAGCCGCTAGTTGGCTAGTTTGCACAGAGGTGGGTCGAGCTTTGAGAGACTACAGCACCCAGTGCTACTAAGCACCCTCTTAGCGTGAAAAATAGCGATATGGGGGTCTTGAATGTAATCAATTTATTGTTTGTCAGATCACAAAAAAGACATAAATTGGGTCAAAAAAATGAGTGTTCATGGGGGACAGATTATTGTACACAAGCACACAACTTTATAACTTTATTACTGATTTTGGTGAAACTGAATCATTCAATTCAATCAGTTTTATGGAGAAAATTTTTTTCTGTGATGTCCTCCGGCTGACTCTGCCTCAACTTTTGGGGATGTACTTTGGTGATGGACAAAGTTTTATTTGTTGTTAGTGGTTAGCGACTTCAGCCGCTAACTGCCAGTTAGCTCGGTTAGCCTACATGCAGCTGACTCTGCCTGGACTGGAGGCTTAAAACGCGGAGGTAGTCTACAGCTAACAAGGTGTAGCAGTCAGCTACATTGGGAACATGTAAAGATACCTTTCCGTCAGAAAATCTGTAAAAAAGTTGAGCAACTAAAAAAGTGTTCTCTCACATAGCAGAGTGGTTTGAGTGAAGACAGTGCAAGTGGGTGGGAATGCTGTGCACGCTGTGTGAATATCCAACACTGTAACACCAGTGAATGTAAGAAAATAAGAAAAAGCATAATAAATCCCCTTTAATATTCTAGATTTCGAATACAAGTCAGCTGAACATTTATGGAGTCAGTGAAACTAGGAGGAACCACAGAAAAAAAAAAAGATTCAATTTAATCTTATAGATTTAGAGGTCCTGCCTTCTGATGTTGCAGTACGCAGCAAAGGCTGCTCCCTAAAAGACTTTTTGTCCTCCTCCATTCAAAAATGTGTTTTGCTGTTACTTCACTATGATAAATGATGCCTGTGCAGAGTTTAATGCTAGAAGGCTGTTTTTACATTACGTAATCTGCTCGAGTTTCTCTGTGCACAATTTGAAGCAGACAGGGAAATTAGGTGATTTTAGGGGAGATGCCATCCTTATTGGGCTGCACTTTATCTTGCAGTATACTAACTCCAAACTCGTCGTTTGGATCGAATTAGATAAAAACAAAAAATAATATGTTCTGTATTAGACAGTATTAAATTCTTAATTAGACCCTTATTAGATGGTAAATAGCAACACATTACACCAGAACTGTATTTTAAACTAAAATCTATTGTCTCCCTTATTATATTTTATTAGAGGGTAATTTTAAAGCACATTACAGGTACTGTACTGCTAACCAAAGTAAAATCACATATCTGCTACTTCCCCATTTAAAAACAATATGTGAATCAGATCTAGTGATAGAGATGGAGGAATATTTTGTCTATGGGTGACTTCACAGACTTATTGTGATACTGTAGACTGAAAATGTGATCTGATCAGCAAAAGATGGTGTGTCTCAAGTAGCAGATGTGTGATTTCACTTTAGTTTACAGCACAGGTCTGTTGTAATGTGTCAGTAATTACCCTCTTATAAAGTCTAATAATAGTCTAATACTGTCTAATGAAGAACAGAGGGGTTGATCAGTTGAAGATCTTAATCTAGTCTGCCCGATTCAGTGATCCTTTTTCAGACTGAGGTTGTGCAAGTAACAATCTGTGGCCCTGAACATGGCTCTGAAATATCAGGACCTTAACTGTGCTGTGTATTGATGAATCCATGCCGCTGTCTGTGGTGCTGAAGTTGCAGATGGATTTGTAATGACACTTCTGCGGAACCTTGGACAACTCTCTCTTTCCCTGTTTCTTACACTTGGATATGCTATGCGCTAGACTTGTCGATGTTGATAAGAAAACCTTATTTGAAAATGGTTAAAAGTTGTTGGGTAAAAGTGAAATGAGCTATTAGTCATATCTTAAGTTAGCTAATGTGAGCAAAATGCTAGCTAGATAATCTATATCAATCTTTAGCCACATCTCATAGCTACTATTAGCAAAAACACTAGCTAATGAGTTAATCTACATCAGTTGTTAACTAGCCTGTTAGCTAGTTTAGCTAACATTAGCTAACTTAACAGGTGACTACAGTATATAAATGTCACAGGTGCCCCAGTAACATATTTTAACCATCTTTAAAACTTGCTTTTCTTTAACATAGATGAGTCTAGCACATAGCTTAAATACGCACAGGAAATTGTAGGTTACAGCGCTTGCTCAACTGTTATTGGAATGCAGAGCAAAAAGGAAAGGGACTTAGGAAGATGAAATTCCAATTTTTTAT
>JAJHUR010092088.1:0-25293 GCA_027495735.1 Lutjanus campechanus | reverse complement strand
ATGACAAAAAAACTATTTTGATCTTCCTAGATTTAATATTACTTTAATAATAAATGTGTCAGTAAGTACTTCACTATAAAAAAAAAAGCAGTATGTTAGGATTAGGCCTAGATGCAAAATTAATCTCAGTGTTTTAGGAGGAAGGTTTCGATTTGCGTGAAAAGGAAATTCTGGGATTAAAGTCTGATCAGATTAAACTCTGAATTCTGTCTTTTTGAAAATTGTGATTTAATGTTCTTCTTTTCTTCTTTAACAACACTGCACCACTTTCAGACATGACAAAGTTACCACACCTCATCAGGAACACACATGATCACATATAAATGGCGTAATGATCCGATGTCACAAGTTCACCTGGCGTCATGATTCTCCTCCTCGTGAATATTTGCTTTCTAAAGTAATCACTGATCCTATGAGCCACATCTGAAAAGCTGAAAACATCCCATTGACGGGATGTAACATTAATTAAGAGGTCTTACAAAATGAAAAACAGCAGGCCGAAATGTTCTGCCTCTGGTTGTTACATGTGGAGATCAACACAATGGTTGTAGTGCAGAGTTCAACTACTCTGTAAGAGGGCCACATTTTGCTGCCCGTGAAATGTGTAAATTAAAGAAAAGGCTTTTTATATTTATGTATGCTGCAAGAGGGCTGAAAAAAGGAGTTATGAACTTTGGTTTTAAAAATCTTTGCTCTAACTGTGTAAATTAACACTTTAGCTTTTATGGTGCAATTATTTTAATGTTAAACATGGCACTTTTATTTTTTAAATAAAATATGCTTAATAATACTAATTATGAGAGCTGCTAAAATATAGTTCTTATTAAAAAATGTTGCTTGACCCTGGTGAAGGCACCGTACACTTGCAAGAGTTCGTTATGAAGATGGTGCCACCTCAGCCTCATTTTGAGCTGGAAAAACTGTTTCAGTTTCATTTCAATGCATGTGGTAATGTAACTGCAGTGAATCATGGGACTTTTGAGCAGCAAAACTGACAACTGTTTTGGTAAACTCGACAGGACATGGGAAACTGTCCAGAGGAGACAGAATTAAATGATCAAAGACCCATCCGCTATTCAAGGTAAAGGTAGAGGCCAACTGTACTACTTGCTGTTATCACACAATCATACAGTCAAATTCATTCTCTGCATTTAACCCATTCGAGTACTAGGAGCAGTGGGAGGAGCACCCAGTGAGAAACGCACGCAGGCAGGAGAACATGCAAATGTATGTACCCATAACCTTCTTGCTGTGAGGCGAAAATGCTAACCACCACACTTTTAGTTTCACTCCCTATATTTTAACACAAATATCCGCACTGTCTACTCCTTACATTTTCAAAACTTGCAAGCTAATGGCCCTGTCCAAACCAAGATTTGAACCCACAGCCTTCTTGCTGTAAGGCAAAACTGCTAACCACTGCACCACTATACCACCATTAATCACAATATTAATTTTTATGACTGCACTGGCCCACCCCACAAATTAACCACAGTGCCCGCGGTTCTATCTGCAGCCCACGCATCAGTACAGCTGAGAGAAATGTCCTTCAGAGGGCGACTTCCTACTTCTATACTTTCAGTTCTTTTCAGAGCTTTTTTTCACTGTTACTTGAGTAAAGAAGTTGAACATGTGTGTGTCACTACATTGACTGTATTTAAAGGGACAGTTCACCCCAAAATCAGAAATACACATCTTTCTTCTTACCTCTAATGCTATTATTTAATCTAGACAGTGCTGACTTTTGTAGATGTCGGCCGCAGAGATGTCCGCCTTCTCTTGACTATAGTGGAACTGAATGGCACTCAGCTTGTGGTGCTCAAAGCATAAAAACAATACATTAGAAATATTCAATTGCAGTGTCTTTTTCCAGAAATCATGACCCATGTACTTCAGATAATCCACAGACCTTGTTGTGAGCTGTTTAATGTACGAACTATTTTCTTTCTCCAGTAGAATCGACTTTCTTTCTACTCAAAAGAAAGTAGATTCTACGTGAAACTGCTCACAATAAGGTCTGTGGATTATCTTAAGCAGCCAGGTCTTGATATCTTGAGAGAGACATTGCTGTTGAGCTTTTCAAACGTAGTTTATGGCATTTTGAGCACCTCATGCCACGTGCATTTTAGTCCCCTAGTACTGGAGAGAGGGCAGACATCTCTATGACCAATATATCCAAAACTCAGCAACTCACACCAAAACTATCAAGATAGATTAATAGCACAGGAAAGGTAAATTGGTCAGAAGTCAGAAGAAAACTGAGCATTTTTGATTTTGTAATGAACTGTCCCTTTTGATCAGTCAGAAAATAGTAGTATTAGCCAGTATTAGATACACTAAATATCAGCTATCAAACATGAATTTCATGATTGCTTTGCAAAAACTCAAATCTTCCAAGCACATTCATTTATTATTTTGCTTGTCTTAAACCAAGGTTAAGACAGTGCCATGATATAAAGGGTAATTTGAGATAATGGATGCTAAATAGAGCTATTTTCCAGGTTTTTAAGCAGCTGTTATAAATGTTACATTCACATGATGAAGGCATCACCTTTGTGTTTTAAATAATGCACTTTTGGTGAAATGTCTTGTCTTTTTTCAACCTTTGCCTCCGCCACCTGGAACAGACCCGTCAACACCTTAGGCTACACGCATTTATTACCCACTTTCACTACCTCCACTCTCATTTATTTTTCCAATCGGAGATGCTGATGATGAAGTCGTATCAATCATTCAAATGTGTCAACTCTGTACACACACCCCTCAGGCATGATATAAAACATTCTTCGGAGCAATACTCGCTTGGCTTACCCGGCAGGAAGGGGAGGGGTCGGGGGAAAATGAAAAGCGACCGAACTCAGCCTCTGTCAAAATAATAATTCATGAATATCAACATCACGGTCTTTGCACAGCTTTGAAGTGTCCTTTGAATGGGGGATATTTGTGTCAGGCTCTCTGCTGCAATCTCGACAAACCACACGGTGCTCGCCTTCATCTGTCCCTCTGACACACGCTGTCATGCTGGAACGGCTGCAAAAAAAGTCGCACACCAATTAAAACCTAAAGGGCCTCTCACGGTGCTCCCCTCCCCCACAATTACTGCAGCGTGTGCTCAGACTGCAACATTGTCTGCCTGTGGAGAGTGGCACAGGTCCTCCTGAGCCTACGGCCTGTTTGTTTCACCACACTTTGTGAGTAGGGTTCTGCAGGTTGGAGGTTTAATTAATTTGAAGCAGCAGGTTAAAGTTTACTGAAACACCTTTTTTGAAACCAGACCAGTCTGATACAGAAACTTCACAGTTGGGGTGTGCTTGAAACAAACAAGTCTGTATGAAGTGTTGTCCAAACACATCTGAAGGCAAAAGTGTTAGCTTTTTTTTTTTTTTTTTACAAACGGCCACACTCAAAGGCAGGGCATGGCTCAGTGGATGGAAATGTTGGTTCACCACTTTGGTCCAGACCGAAATATCCAACAATTCAATTTTATTTGTAGAACACCGAATCATAATAAAGTTATCTCAAGACACTTCTCATTTAGAGCAGGTCTCGACCGTACTCTTTATAAACCCAATTTTTCCCCATCAAGGGCAAGCACTGAGGCAGCTGTGGTGGGGAAAAATTTTCTTTCAACAGTGTCTCTCTTTTGGCTGCTAACTGGTACCGTGTACATCTGTATGAGTTGCAGAGGGGCGACAAAACGTTGGTATATGACGAGTTGGGAATGAGGCCGTTCTGAAACTTTACCATTGGGCACGCTTAACACAAACAGTCTAAGTGTTATCCAAATACTTCTAAAGGCTAAAGTGTTTATAGCTGTTCCAAATGGTCATCCTCGAAGGCAGGGTGTGTCTGTCCACCATTTTGGTCTCGACTGAAATATCTAACAACTATGAGCTGGATGCCCAGGAACTTTTGTACAATCCAACTGACTTTGCTTGTCCCATCATTTCCTCTTTCTTTCCCAATGCTCCACTGACTTCACTTATCCCACTTGTTCTCAACCCAACTTGTCACATTGCATTTTGTTGCTGCCCCTCGGCGTCTCATTCTGATGCACAAGGTACCCTTTAGCAACTGTATGAGATGCTAGCAGAAAAGCCTTTTTTAAAATGTGGTTAAGTTGTGAAACAGTTGCAGTTTGGATAGGTTTGGGGACAAAAACTACCAGACTAGGCTCAGGCAACAAAACTATTGGGTATTAGGACAAGACCATGTTTGGGATGATGCATGTCACACAACATATGTAATGTTATGTACCTTTAAACTTTTAGTAATGTTTTGGTTATCACATGGGACACAAATCTCAGTCTCCCTGGTGACAGTCCTGTGTTTGTTTCAGCCATCCATCCATCCCACCTCCTCCGCACATGGACTTCTCTCTCTTTATACAACCCAGTGTCTCTTTCAGCTGCTAATGGGTACCGTGCGCATATGTATGAATTGCCGAGGGGCATGACAAAACGTTGGTATCTGGCAAGTTGGGTATGAAACTGGGCTGAAACCTTAAGGTCGGGGTATGCTTGAAATGAACTACTTCATACAAAGTGTTGTTCAAACATGTCGAAAGGCCAGAGTGTTTATTGCTGTTCTGAATGGCTACCCTCAAAGGCAAGTCATGGCTCTATCTTTTGTGCAAAGAAACTGTCTGACTTTGCTTATCCCCTGCCGTGTTCTCTACCTTCAACAGCAGTTTAAAGTTCCCATGAATCTCTATAGAAAATATCTCTATAGAGTGTTTATACCTACATTACAGTTTGGTCTGTAACCTTGATGTGCGGTTATGTTGGCAATACTGGGATGTATATGACAAAATGAATCACAAACCGAATATTCAGTTGAAACTGATTTTAGGATGCCTAAACCACGGAAAAGTTTAGGGAAATGTGTGGAGGCTGCTAAAACCAACAGAGAGGGACTTAATCAGCAGGAAAGGGCACGATATGTTGAGAAACTAAGGTTAACAGGTAGACTCACCAGTCAGTCTCCAAACACTTTGCTCAATAGAGACTGAGGACAATCTCCCAGCTTGCGTTGCTAAAACTAGGTGGAAACGACTAGAGAGTTTAAAAAAAAAAACCCACTGCAGAGCCAGTCCTAAGTCCTTAAGATGACCCTTCATATTGGGGTGGTGACATGCATAAGTCTTGTACCTACCTACCTCCAAGTAGGTTTGTTAACGGCCATCCTTGTTGCTGTTCAAGCAACTATTTTTCATTTAGACATCCTCAAACGATCGGCAGGATCTCCAATTATCTGGTATCACTATGTGGTGAAGATCCATACAAGACGACCTGACAATCTTGCCTTTTATTTCCTGTCCTGGCACAGTGAGCTACCTTGTTTTTTTCACCAAGCCCATACACAGCTGAAGAGCTTAAATGTCACAAATCTTTGGAAGCCAATGACCAGATGGCGTGTGGATGGTGGGAATTTGAATATCTAAGACTTTTAGGAGCCTAATAATCTACTAGCACAACTTTTTGGGTCAAACTGCTAATCTGTCATAAACATATAAACAATTAAAACGTCCCAGTTTCTTTAACCACTTTATTAACATTGTCAATCAGGGAGCACTAATCAAAAATATATTCACCAAATGGATTTGCACAACATTTCATAAAGAGATTCATGGCCCCAGAGGACGAATCTTAATTAATTGGGATGATCTGACTCTCTCTCTTCTCTAGCGTCAGCATTAGGTTTACATTTGTGGTTCTAAATGTGTCAACAGCTGGATAGATTACAATGAAATTCATCCTACCCTCAGGATGAATTATAATCACTTAAATGATGCCTTAATTTTTCATCTAGTGTCTAACCTAGGAACCAGACTAATCTGTGAGCTCATGTTTCATTTTCTCTGGCAGGTACATCTGGCCAACCTCTCGTTCAGAGAGAATTCCACTAGATCTGCAACTCCTAGTCCATTAATGGATTAGTCAGTTGAAAAAGTCTTTCAGTCTTTCTTCAGTCAGCAACTTTTTCTGGTTCCAGCTTCTTAAATATATGGATGTGCTGTTTTTTTGTCATTTATGATGGTAAATGAGTCTTTGAGTTTTGGACTGTTAGTTGGACAAAAAAAAGCTATTTGAAGACATGACTTGGGACTTTGGGACACTAATAGACGAAACAAATATTTAACTGATTAATCATGAAAATGATTCAGATTTATAACAATGAAAATAATCGCTAGTTTCAGTCCTACTAGTCACCAGCCCTTGGTCTTGTCAGGCCAATCGCAACCTTTTATTTAATATGGGGCGGGTTTGAGACGATGACTGACAGAGAAGCGCCACTGGGCCAGTCATTTTGAGTGTAATGCAAGAAGCTCACAAAACTCAAATAAAACTGTAAAGCTACTCATTCAAGATCATATATAAATAAAGATTATGTTACTGTATTGCTTATTTCTCTCCTCAGATGTTTCAGAAACATATTTTAGTGCAATGTTTAGCTGTAATTCGAGAAAATTTGCCCCCAGCTGACCATTTTTTCCCCAGCTTGACAACAGACTAAGCCCCGCTGCAACTCGCATGTGTCACTCAGTGCTACTTCGCACATTTCATTGCTCTGATTGGTTGCAGGTGTATCATTGGAAATCAAAAATGAATGGGAGATTAATGCTAATTCATGTTTGCAAATTAGTCTGGCAATGCCAGGCTAGGAAGAAACTACAGCTCCCTTAATAATTCACAAGTGCAGCTGAGTGGATATTAATGCATTTATGTACACAGCCACCAACACTTTCTTTTAGAGTAACTTTTCCAACTTTTTAATTGTAATCTCTTCTGACCAAAAACCTCGAGGCCTACAGCATTCAGTCCTCTCTGTCCTGCTGGTAATACAGACGTGTCTGAACTGGCCGTGGCCCCTTGGTTCACTAATGGATTCACCTCTTATGCTGAGCTGTGATGTTTAACCCATGAAGGATGTTTGATGAAGGCTGCCAAAAACTAAATATTGAATAAACAATGATATTAGATTGGGTTTTAACATCACCATCCCATCCCCTATCAAGGACTTACGCAATCAGAAATCTGACACACTGTCAAATGATAAATTATGACTGGATTTTAAGTTATTTGCTGTTATTTGCAGTTTTCTCTGTTCTGAAACACTGGAGGTGTGTCCGCTCTGCTGTTTCAGTGTGAAACACCACTATAACATGACTACCATCTGAAACATGGACGCTCTGTCTCTCGGCTTTATCGGACATGTCTAAACATGTATGAGCCACCAGAGCCAGAGGACGGTGACAGGATGGTATTTTTTTGTCTTCTGTCGCAAGTTGTTGACACTGAAGCGAGCTCAAGTGAACTGCTGGGCTGATTTGAACTCAGAGAGTCGCTGAAGGTGGGTGAAGGGAGGGGGTATTGTGTTGTTGTGGAGCTTTTATAGGGTTGGGGGACCATGGCTCCAGCATGTCACCAAGACATGTTTCAGGAGCATCCAAAAAATCCTCCAAAAAACACTCCACAATTCAGTACTACATAGTTCTGTTTTCAAACACGTATGTATAATGTGTTTTGAAGAAAAGCTATTTAATTTTCAAGCGCTAAAATAATGACAAAAATCAGGTTCACAGGTGACTTAACAGTTTTTCAAATAGATTCGAGTCTATATAAAGTAGAAAAGTACATTATCTCAGATTACAGGTCATCAAAACTTTCTTTAGTGTATTTTAAAACTTATGGGTTTGATTCAAAACTAAAAAATCTAATGAAGGCACTTGCTTCAAAAGTTTTCTAAACTTTTTTTTTTAACAGCATAGAGCTCATTTTGGTTTCTGTAGCAAACTGAAGCACAGACTTGTTTCCTACTCTGCTATGTAAAACATTCAGTGTGGGGTAAGTCTTTATACTTTACCCAATCTGCACTGTGAAAAGTCAGGCTGCATTAGCTCTCAGTATTTCATGTTTGCACTCTAACTGCTGATGTACAGATAATGATGACTGTAAAATGTGTAAACATGATGATGTTATGAGGAGCTTCCTTTTCTTTGATTTTGAAGCATATCTATGAACAAATATCTGTTTATCTGTGATGGACATCAGAGAAACAGTATCACTTAAAAAGAATCAATCTTACACAGTACAGATTTTTTAATCAGGAAGGAGTACAAACTTTACGACTGAGTAAATACACCAGACAGCACACAGAACCACTGGGTAGTTCTGGCGGGAGACGACCCTGTAAATCCAGCCAAGTGCCTCATGTTCTTGTACCAAAACAAGCATGGAAGGAAACCAGCAGCCTGCACTGTGCAGCAGTGTAGTTTGTGCTGAAAAGGCCAAAAAAGACCAGAGTTTGGGTGAGACCCTGCATGGAAAACAAGAATCTGAAAAGACTAAGTGCCAATGACTCTAAGGACTACAGATTAGAATCTTATATCACACCCTATGTGTTTTGATCTGCCGACTGTCAACACCACCTGACTGGAGCAGACCCCGTCCAACTGGACTGAGTGATGCAATTCAAGTCTCTGCAATATAACAAGTTCCAAGAATATAAATGAGAAAAAAAAAACACTTGGAAATAACGCCTGAAAATTCACTGTGTGGACAAAGTGTAAAGCAGAAGCAGCGGATGTCATTTTGAGTTGCATCCTGAAAAATAAACAGACAAAAGAAAGAATTCACTCTTGGGTCAGCAAAACAATCTTGATAAAAAACTATTTTCATTTCAATTTAGTACTTGGAATGAACTCCAAAGTTGTGTATCAGGGTGAAGTCTTTTGTTAAATAATTCTATCAATTTAAAATGAGATTTCTACAATCTCAGATGTGAACAGACAACAAAATCATCCATGAGTTCAACCAGGACTATCAACACGACACATTAAGGCTGCATGATAATATTTGCAGGTTATCAGTGTCAGCTGATAAAGGCTTTAAAGGTCCAATATGAAAGATTTATGGGGATTCACTGGCAGAATATGGCAGAAATGGAATATATTAATCATATGTGTGCTTTCATTAAAGTATAATCACCTGATAATAAGAACTGGGATGTTTTTGTTATCCTAGAATGTGTCCTTTATATCTACAGAGGGCATGGGTCCTCTTCTACGGAGGCCGCCATGTTTCTACAGTAGCCCAGAATGGACAAACTAAACACTGGCTCTAGAAACGACCTTTCAAGTTTTGCATGAGTGTCACAACCACCATAGGTTCTCGTCATAGACTATATTTATAGAAATGGACAACAATAGAGCTCCCTAAAAGTGAAGCCAAAGCATCTCAATTGCCCCCTGGTGGTGGGATGCAGTACAGGTCTTAAATCCTGCCTCGCCAATGTTAATAGGTGGGACATGGACCAAACTACAATATCTAAGTACACATCAAGAGATAGTTTCTGTCATTGTAAGTAGTTCTTAACAGGATGATGTTTGTTCAATTGTTTATTTTTTATTAACTTAGTTTTAATTAGTTATTTGATGCTATAAAAATGGGGTTTCGTGCCATGATTGACAGCTGAGCTTTGCTTGTGATTGAGTCAGCCGGCTGTGTGGGCGGGAACTCGAAAGCTCAGCTCCAATGCTGATCACGACTGCGCAGACTCTGGCTCCAGATGGCGTCACCAACGCAAGATGGCAGGGCTCGTATCTGCGATGATTTGGCTTCAGTTTTGTACAGTGGGATGAAGTGAAGCCACGGCGTAAATATTTTATTCATATCAATAAATGTTTGTAAGTCAAGAGTGAGATGAGCTGTTTGCAACCTGCAAGCTCACTGCTAGATGCAACTAAATCCTACAAACTAGTCCTTTAGGTACTTCTCTGCATTTTAAAACTTTATAGATAGTGGACAGTAGAGAGATGACAGATGGAGTACGACATGCAAAAAGATCTCCCACACGGGAAGAAGGAAGGAGCGAATAAGATGAGGGGTTTATGTCTGTTTTTTTGAGGTGTGTCATACAGATAGCAAAGTTGCTATTAGCAATGATTGCTCAGCGTCGGTCATGCGAGGAGGAGCCAAATCCAATTCCTTAATTTAATTTACTTTAATTTATTTATCAGGGACAGTGTATATTAATCAGCATTGCAGTTTACACTTCAATGTAAATGAGTTTGCTAATCAGCTAGTTTTCATCCATAGTCCCTGGGCAGGTTATAATAAATGAATGCCTGATCCCATCAAGCATCTGTACAATGCTTCAACAAGTACAACAAAACAATACAACACAATACATAACAACATCACAGTAACAGAGGCTCCTAAAAACAATGAGAAAGCCAGAGATGAGATTGTCAGATTTCTCATGTTTGCAAGTTTAGTTTGCTTTAAGCCATGTCTTAAAGGGATAGTTTGGATTACTTGGGATACTCGTCACAAGTCAGTGTATTATCAGCAGCACACGTCAGTCAACATGCCCCAAGCAGAGAGGGGCACCAGCACAGAAGCTAAGCAATGAACTCCTGTGGATAAGAACAACAACAAAACATATTTTTACCACTTAAAAATGGGTCAAGCTAAAAAAAAAAAAAATCATTATCAGTTGTACACTATATTTAGAACATTTTCACTACCTCACTTTGTCATCAGGCAGCCTTTTCTGGCAGGGAACCACCATTATATAAGGTAACTGTCACTCTCTCCAAACCAACCAAACTCCATAGGCAAAATTAGTCATTTAACTTTGCATAACATGGGAAGCGCTGGTTTGATCTGTTAGTTTTTGCATTACTGTGTAACTGCGATGGATAGTTCGGACTCACTGAAGCCACACAACAACACAAATAAAGTAACAGATCGATGCAGCAGCAGACCAACAACTCCTGTGTCCTGTGAGGTAAACTTACTGATTTCGCCTATGGAGTCTGGTTGGTTTTGAGAAAGAGATATTTGGCTTATATAACAGCAGTTTCCTGTCAGTAAAAGCTGTCTGATCGTTTCATTGGACATTTTTAGCTTAGCTCCCATGCTGGTGCACCTCTCTGCTTCTCCAAACTGGGGGTTTGTCGACTGGCATCTATTGTAGGTTATACACTGACAATGGATCAGTGCCCACATTTCCCCAGTACAAATAATCCAAAATATACCCTTAAGTTTATGTTTAAAGGTTAGTGTTTTCTCTTAATTCAATAGGTAGACTGTTCCAGGAGTGGTTGGCTCTGACTGACAAGGCTCTTTGTCCAAACTTGCTATATCGGTATTGTTCAACACAGTCCCCTCTGGTAGCTGCCCTTACTGACCTGTTGTTTTATAAACTGGCTCAGTGGAAGAGGAGCAAACCCTCGAGATGAGGCAAGTGTCTGCAAAATGTTTAAAACTATCTAAATAACATAAACCTTTTGTACTATTATGTGACAACGGTAACGGCTACGGGTCTTCTGGTCAAGTGTTTTTCAGCACTACAAATTTAATTGTCATTTCAAGAGCCATCATCTCAATCATTATGAGTAACTTGTGAAGAACGACGAGAAACAGGTAGTTGTCAGCAGTTGTTTTCCTTATTCACCCAGTAAATGTGTACATTTTGAAAAGCATTGTATCTTGTATCTGCATCTACCAGCGGGCCATCATGATAAGAGTAGACATAATAATATGTTATTTCCACTACAGGAGGACTTGAGGTTCTCTGCAATTAGGTGGAAAAAATATGTGCATATATCTGAATCTGCAATCAGCCAAAATTAGTTGGAAAATATCAGTATATAGGCAAAAATCCAATCTCACGCATCTCTACTTCACAAAGTGTATGCTGACAGTTAGCTCAGGAGCACTGGAACTCCGTGTATTGTTGTTTATTGTGTTTTTCATCACTTCTGATGCTCGACAGTCCCCCTAAACTAGACACGAGCAGCAGCATGTCATTTTGACTTACATCCACAAAATCATAAAAAAAACACAATTTTTCCGCTTTTTGGTCAGGAAAACAATCTTGATAAAAAATCAGCAGTTCATTTTCCAACTTGGAACGCACTCTATCAACTAAACTTGTGTATCACATGCCAATCTCCAGGCCTGTGGGCTGGATCTCGCCTGCCATGAATTTTTATCTTCTCGAAAGTGAATCTGTTGCTCTGAGCGATCTCAGAGTGAATTTTTTTTTTTTTTTTTAAAAAGGGAAATCTCTGCTGAAGACAGACAATTCCAAAAAAAAGAGGTGGGAGACTGAGTGCTTAAAGACGGGCCTGTGTGTCTCATTTGCCATTAGACCCTTAAATTTGATGATGTGCCATTTCACACAGCGGATTCCTGTGGAACTGAGAGAGGAAATCTGTTATGCGACCGGGCTTTTAAGTTTCCCAATTTGCTGCACGGGGAACTACACAGATGCGACACACATCATGATTATGCATGATGCAGTGAAAGCCTTGCATGTGGAAACAGTTTGCCGGAAAGCCAAATGCGACGTGAAAACTTGACTCAGCTTCCATTTTGTCAGCTGGCAGCAAATGTGCACGCCATCCCAACACTCCCCTCAAGGTTTGGGGAATTCAGTTTTTAAATTTTTTACACATTCATTTGCAGCTGATGTAGGGAGCCTGTCAGAGCACTGATGGGGAGGGCTGAATGAATTACATTTCAGAGCCAGAGTTTTCTCCTTTCATCCCCTGCATGATGCCACGGCTCCTCCCATGCACTGAGACGACTTGGAAGCATTTACTTGTGGGAACAAATGTTCTCTGTGATAAGGATCAAGGGATCTTTTCATAAGTCCAGCTGCAAAAGACAAAACACCCTCTGAGCTGGAGCCCAAGGATAAATGAACCCACAAAAGAAAAGGTGTGAGGTAAAAAAAAAACGCAAACAGGTCGAGATACGAGTCACTGGAACTCCTGTGGGAGCGAGTTTTTCATCGCAAAGGGCAGAAATATGAGCGCCAGGCAGAGAATCATCAGTATGTATATCACTCATTCTTGAGAATTGGGACAAAACTATGTTTTGAGGGGGTTTTGACTTTTACTCTTCATTTATGCTGTAAAATATACAGATCAAGCTTGTGGCTATAACCTTGTTACGGGTCAGCCTCAGAGTGATTAAATTTTGTATTTAATGTAGACATCAACTCTGTCAGATGGTAAAATCTGAGGGAACTGCTGTCTTACAGAATCGACAAAATGTTAATTTTTTCATTTCACAGCATAGTCGCAGTAAGCAGACATTTTATTCTTTAAAGTTGCTCAGAGTTCTCTTAATATTAATCAAAATACACATTTTTAAACCATAATTCTTATTTAGCTTTGATTTAGAAGGACTACAGAGTTGACATATTGTGGTTGAGACACATCTGATAGCAATATTATTTAATGAATTTGGTGAAAAACAGAAAGTTTACTGGTGTCTGAGCAGAATTCCTGCCTTTCTTAAACTAGGGAGTGAGACAGGGGTCCTTAGGGTATAGCTAACCCTTTTCATGTCTGATTAAACCACGTTTTTTTCCACCAGAAATACAATTTTAAAGGGCCAACATTTTAATGAATACGTCAGTCATTTTAAAACAAAGATGATTACAATAGCATATTGTTATATCTATGTTATCAGTAGGTATTGTTAGTTTCAGCTTCTGAAAGCTTTTGACAGCATTTTTAAATTGTTTGAAGTTGTGAATTCTTGTCAGGCACAGAGCAAGTTTATAAATTACAAACAAAACATTTCACAAATTACATATATTTCATATATAAAAATCCTTTAAAATCTTGTAAAGCAACAATAAATGTAAAAAAAAAATCACTAAAATATATAAAAAAGAGGTCTCAAAGTTTTCTCTGCTCTGAAACACTGTGGGTGTGTCCACTCCTCTGTCTCAGTATCAAACACCACTACAACCTGAAGACGACCTGAAACATGAACACTCCATCTGTCGGCTTTAATGGACATGTCCAGACATGTTTGAGCCACCAGAGCCAGAGGACGGTGACAGGATGGTATTTCTTTTTCTTCTGTGTCAGGTTGTTGGAACTGAAGTGAGCTGAAGTGAACTGCTGGACTGATTTGGACTGAGAGAGTCAGTGAAGGTACATCTGTAACTGACTGTTAGGGAGTGTGAGGAGAGGGGGAGGCGGTGTTGTCCGTGTGTTAGTTTGTGGGGCTTATATTGTATTGTGGGGCCATGGTTCTGATCTGTCAGCAAGCCATGTTTCAGGACCACTCAAAAAAAAATCCTGTACACAGAAATTGTGAACAAAAGTTTAATGTTCTAACTCCACAATTCAGTACGACATACTGTAGTTTTGAGTGCTTTCATATGTTTTCAGCAGCTGTTTTCTCACTTGTATGATGTGTTTAGAAGAAAAGCTCCCATTTTCCTTTACACAGACTTAAAAGAAAAGAAAATTCAACAAAAATTGTAATTAGTGTTACAGTTAATAATTTTTGAGGGCTTTTTGGGCAGCATTTGTCCCAATTCTCAAGGATGGGCGATATGTAAATGTATTTCTTTTGTTCTACGTGTGTTTTTCCTCTGAGCAGCTGCTGTTGTTAATCTGCAGCAGCCCCCAAAGTCCAGCTGACACGGCGTGAAGCCCTCTCACATCTCCTCTGTCACCTGAATTGTCTTTGCAGCATGGCAGTGTTCGACAAACCGTGGCTGCTTCATTTGTTTTCTCTGATCTTGTTCATCCATAACAAGTGAAAAGTTACAAATGCCTCCTCGGTCCAGCAGTGATGACTTGCCACGCTGTGTCTCAAGTGTCAGAACAAAAACAAAATGAAAATGAAGGTTGTTGCTTCAGGGGAAGATAAGGAAAAACAAAATGTAGCATGTTGTTCGGGATGCTGCGAGAGCTTTTTGAAATACAAAGTGTCAGTATAAACTTGTGCAAATTGCCAGTTCATGTTTCCAATGGAATTTTATTAAATGTTTTGTTACCTGCCAGATAATTTGCTTCTGCCATTCCTTCAGGGTTGAAGGAACCTTCAAAAGTTAAGTTAAGCTATTTTTGATACAATATATTTCATGGGCTACTTAGCAAAATAAGAGACAGGAAAGAATATCACTACTAGCCCTTTTGTCCGAAGCTTTCAACCGCATAACTGGATGGAGTTTGGCATGACATGACCAAAGTATGGATCATGTTATTTCAAGTAACCATATATAATCCATATACTTGACAGAGATGCTGTTGAAAGCTGTGGGGAAATACGCAGAATAGGTGAACCCTCAATTAAACCTGCATTAACTCATTTTGGCCTCTTGCAGGCAGCAGAACTATGTGGCGAGAACAGTGACATAAATCGTAGCCATGAAAATAAAATTTGGCATCTAAAAACAAAACCTGAACTGAAAAGGGAAACACTGCACTGAATCACTTGTATCTGAAAAAGCTGTATTGACACTGACACATATATTGCCACTGAAAAATGTCTGCAAGGATGGCTTTCACAGGTTCAACTGGAACTTCCACAACTGCAAGCGAGTCCGTCTCGCTTTGCTGTTGCTTCTCACATGGAGCCTTTATTCTCTGTTCTCTATAATTTATTTGGATCCCCATTAGCTTCCACAAAGTGGTTGTTAGTCTTCCTGGGGTCCACACAAAAACAACAATAAAAAAACAACAGTTTAAAATCACACAGTATCAACAGGACAATAAAATTCAATATCAGACCAAAATTAAGAGTGGAAAATAAGCAAAATGACTCTCAACGTGAAACCATAAATAATAGTTACCTATGATGGAAACAAAAACTCACAAGCACGCCACGCCAAATAAATAAATAAAATTAACAAAAGGTTCTAGGACTGCCATAACAAAATATTAATTTTAGAGACTTTTTAAGGTATACCTGTTTTTGATCTGACTAATTTTGGTCGGGAGCATATTCCATCCTGAAGAACCTGAATGAAGAACAGTTCTCATCATACAGTTTGTTGGTACTAAAAGGAGACCAGTGTTCACTTGTCATGTCTCATAACCACGACAAAAAACACTGTATACTAGTTTATCACCAAAGAACTGGGGTGTATTTTTCGAGATGACCATACACATGACTAGATTTTAGGTTAGCCTCCACAGTTAGCAAAGATAGCTGATCATGCATCTTACAAATATTGGCACGGAAAGAACCAATCACAATGTATGTTTACAATAACTTCCTCACATGCATACAATTTAATAGTAGTAACATGTTGTCATGTTTTAACAATGTTTTCTTTTCTTTGATGCTATTTCAGAGTTTATATATCTCCATCTAAAATGGGTTTTATGCTTTCATATGACATTAATAACAACACTTCGTTTAAAGGGATAATTCACCCAAAAATGAAAATTCAGTCATTATCTACTCACCCTCATGCCGATTGAAGGTCGGGTTTATTTTGCTGGTCTGTAAAACACTGCTGGAGTTTCATGAGAAAACTGTTGCACAATCTCCCAAACAATTTAAATGAATGGTGACCAGTTTTTAAATGAAAAAACAACTGGGAAAAAAAAAGCATAAAATGGCTCCATACTGCTTGCCTGGCATAATCCAAATTTCCTAAAGTACCCACAAGTACACGCAACCATTTCAGACAGTATGCATGTGCATGTGGCTCCAAGCTAAGGATTTAAAGTGAAGATTCAGGCTAAAAACATGGTCTAAGTAACATTTTTAGCCAACTTGGCATGTTGGGGCTTTAGGAGACCTGGATTACACCAGATGAGCAGTATGGAGGCATTTCATGTTTTTACTCTGTTGTTTTTCTATGTTTGAAAACTGGTCACCATTTACTTCCACTGTTTGAGAGATTCTGCAGCACTGTTTTCCCGTGAAACTCCAGCAGTGTTTTGTGAACTAAAAAACTAAACGTGACCTTCAACTTGCATGAGGGTGAGTAGATAATGACTGAATTTTAATTTTTGGGTGAACTATCCCTTTAACTTTAGGTTGGACATAATATACCTGTTGGGCTACAGACTGAAGAACATCTTGAGTTTATCAAAAACTAGCAGTTAGTCTGACTGGTGGTTGGGTGGTTTATCAAAGATGCTAGCAAAGCAACACAGTGCATAAAATAAGCAGAGCAGAAACATTTGATAGGTCGGACCACCCAGGAGACCAGGGTTCGGGTCCCATGTGAAACCAAAACATTTTAAAGTTTTAAGGTAAACAACTTAACATGTGTCACGTAACTTTTGACCAAATATGGTCTTCCCCTAAACCTACCCAAGAAGTGATGTTGCCTAAACTTAACCAAAGTATGACCATTTCACAACGTTAAGCACATTTTAAAAGATGCTTTCTGGGCATCTGACACATTCGCTAAAGGCTACTTTGTGAGCCTGTATGAAATGCTGGTGGTGGTGGTGGTGGTGACAAACGTCCGTATATGACAAGTTGGAATGAGAACAGGTTTAAAGAAAAGTGACAAAAGTGACGCTTGTAAAGTCATTTTAAAATTTAGAGTAGGTGGGTCTGTTATTTTAGTTATTTTAGAGGTTTTTATATTATTGTGTAACTTCTCAGTAGTGTACCCAATACCTGAACTTTCAAATTTTGGTCAAAGTACACATATTTTACATCAAATGCTGTTTTCCCAGGTCTTTCAAAAAAACAAACAAAAAAAGCCTCTTCCTACGCGACCTGATGTAGGTGTCTGCATGATGACAATGCTACATATAAACCGTCAAATCCACCTAATGTGCCTCATGATTGAGCCAAGACTTCTTTGAGAACATACATCACATCTTTATGCTAACAGCCGAGTGGACGTTTTCTTTTGAAAAACCCGGAAAAGAATGCAGGTGGAGCTGCCATTTAAATAAGTCAACGCTGACTTTTCATTTCACATGGGGAACGAAATCGAGCCTGCTGGTTGAAAGGTCTGCGTTTGTTTGACCCAACCACCTATCCCGTACAGGTGACCTATATGCCATATATACATCCAATCCTATTTGACAACTAACCAAAGTCCTTTTGCTGATGAGGACTGTGAAATGCTGTTGCAGAAATATAACGAATGAGTGGCCCAAATTAAATGCATTCACTGTTTTTGGCCCTTTGCAGGCAGCAGAACAAGCTGTAAACACAACATTGAGATAATACTGTGAGCTTATAATGTTGATATGGTGAAAGTGTTAGCAAGCAGTTGCTTATTTACACATTCAGAAGGCCCGGAGCAACATTATCATTCATTTGGTGTTGTGTTTATGGCCACAGGGCAAAGTCAAGTCCAATATTCACTCTCCTTTCACTTCTGTTTTTGGTCTCCACCAAATCCTGAGAAAAACATCTGGCTGTGTAGCTGTTCAATGCATCACCATGTTAATCAGATAGTCACTAAACGTCTTGGTCTGCTGTTTGCTGCTGGGCAGTTTACTTATTGGGGGGTTTTCAGCTGAAAAGAGCTGCCTCCTGTGGCTTCCAAAGACACCAATGAGAATGAAAAACTAAACTGAAATGGCTATTTAACCAAAACAATTAGCTGAAAGAGGTTAAATAGCACCATGGAACTTAGAGTCAGGGGATAATCTTCTGGGGTTCATCAGTGCAACCGACACCTATCAGTGAACTTTGATGCCCGGTATCAAACTTAAAGAGCCTGGACAGCATCATTTATCTAAGGTATCCAATTATATGGTCGGTGTTATCGAAATAGTGCAGGGAGGAGCGTTTTGCACCAGCGGCTCATTCACTGGCCGGCCAGACACAGCCTCAGCTTTCAGATAAACAAGTTAAAATGGATGTCACCGCCGTGAATGTCGCAGGAGCCCCTTTTTGAAATCAGTGAAAAAAATGCTTCTAGGTTTCCTCAAAAGACCAGCGGTATAATTTTTATGGCTTTTAAAAGTCTGAATGGATGGTTATGGGCCAGAGGATCTGATACATCAGAGTGCCTGCTCCTTTATACCTCACACTCTCTCACAGGCCTTTTAAACGTACTAAAAGTGGTTAATGTTACATATGGTATGTCAAGCCTGTCTTTTATGTGTCTAAACTGTGGACATGAGCTTTATCTGGACACATTATGGAAACAGGCTCGGTGCTTTTTAAAAAAAAACATTCTTTTTACAGACATCACTGCCTCAGCTTTTACTGAATGCTATATGAGACTGATACTTCAACTCTTTTTGATTTGACATTTTTAGGGTTTATTTGTGCTGCTGTTAAAATTGAGCATTTACTTTGTAGCTGCCTGATATTAGGGATGCAATTAGTCGACTTTACGATTAAATGTCACCACCCTAACGAGTCGGCATCAGAAATACTAGTCAGTTACACTACTTATCAATATATTATTCATGTACAATGCCAGTTCACTGTTGTCTCTATGGTGTTATACAGCCGCCTGCCACTAGTCGGGGTTGCAGCCCCATCAGGTAATAGCCACTCTTGCCCAGCATGTATGCCTCAGTGGCACCACCCAACCCTGCATGCTGTTATCAGCAGAGCTGGACAGATGACAGCTCGTAAAACTGGCGCGGTTTGGCAGTGTTTTGATGTAGAAACTGAAAATAAGTTTGAATGTAAGTTGTGCCAGAATAAACTGATAAATAACCACTCGACTGGAGCGATGCATAACCACATTCAGCACAGACACGGACATTAACCTGCAAGCAGAGCAGCAGCTGATGTTAGCACTGCTAATGTTTGCCAGCCTGTGTGTCAGCCTACAGCTAACGTCAGCTCTGGGTAAACTATGTCGTTTACCCGTAGACACACTGTGATCTTGTTCGGGCTGAAAAGTTGTTGTCATGTTTTTTTAAGGTTAACGAGTAATGTTTGTATCGCACGGCGGTTTGTCCCACACATTTCAGCAGCATTTAAAATATGATTTGGTGATTGTACACTGATTAAAGGCTTCAAATGGCTTTTAATACACAGAATTTTTTTGGGACAGTGTTCAACATTATAAACATAATAAACTTCTCAATTTTAACTGCTTTCTGAGCATTTTCTTACCATTAGACTATTTGACTAGTCTCAATTAGAATTTGCATTTAATTGAGGGGAAATTAGTCGCCGGGAACATCCCTACTGATAATGCCCAATTTTCAGCTTTCTCTATTTTAAAGAGGTGTTGATTTTTACTTTATAATTATTTGGAGGCTCAGGCTGTAGTTTGTGCTGTTGTTGCTCTGAAAAAAAAAGGCATTTATCAGGCATTCAACTATGGCTATTTAATATGGAGCTACAGATATGCATTGGTCTGTAATTAGAGTTAATTATTGGGACCAGTTCAAAGCATATAATCATGCTGTTTAATCAGCACCTTGATATGTGATGCCTGGGAGCAAAAATGGAAGCAAAAGTGTTTTGTCTTTATATTGCACATAGCAGAAGTTAAATCCTTCAGTCTCCCTTTAAACACACAATGCACAAAGCCAGCCAGCTAACTTAGCTGTTGGCAGGAATGGTTCAGCATGAGCTGAGAAATGATCAGTTAATCAATTTGTCAGTCAACAGAAAGTTGGTCTAGCTACTCCGATGCATGCCATCCCTGATCTCTTGCCATCAGTGCCCCACTTTGGCCACCCCAGTCCAAAAAGTCTGGACATGCCCCTGGTTCTGTAAATTTCTACAGAAGGTGTAGGAGTTGAGTGCACAACCTTGGCGTTGTTCTGCAAAAGGGTGAGGGCAGAACTTACTGTATCAGAGTGGATACATCTACATTATGAAACTCATTTGCACGTAAAGTTTCTGACAAACATCGCAGGAACCCCGAGAGCCAGTGTTCCACTCAGCACAGCAGCTCCGGGGCTGTAAATCAGTATGACATTTTATATAAAAGCCTTAGTTCTCCACAGTATCTTTAAGAGCGAGCTGCTTGTGCTCTTGTTCCTCCTCTGGAATGTGCTAGTCTGTCTTTTATTAGTTATTGTAACATAATGTATTTGATTTCTCTCCCCTCTAAAACTTCTGACACTTAAAACCTCTCAAAGAGCTCAACAAGGGTTTTTACAAAAGTGCTATAAAGAAATCTCACATCATGCTTTATACTAAATGCTGACTGCCTTCATGTACAAATAAAAGCTCCCAAACAGTCTCAGTGCACCCATTTATCTTTAAACACCAGCAGTGTAAGACTTGTGCTTCTTTCAGCTGTTACAATATAAGAGAAGAGCACAGAATATGCTAAAGACTTCTCTAACCTAACAAGTACGGCATCTACGCAGTATCAATAGTATTGAGAATGACCCTCAGAGATACACAAATGATATTAGAACTTCAAAGGCTTGATCAAGCTTCATGAATCATTTATAAGTCCTCGCCATGCTACATAAATGATGCCAGAAGTTGTGCAGCAGTCGTATGAGTGTGCCGGCCTTAAATCCAGTCATATTCTACAATACATATGCATAGCCCTCCAATAAAATGTGTTAATGGATGCAAACTGCCTACAGCTTTTTGCTGGGGTCATAAAGCTTTGGGCATTACAGCATAAAATATTTAATTCAAGGTGAGATCTAATTTTCTTTGGCGTCAGTTCCCCCGTGCATCGAACTCCGGCTCGCCAAATATTGACGGTAGCACGCTGAGGCATTTCTTTTAATTAAATAGCAGTCGTGAAAGTTGGCGAACCCATGTAGATTCTGTGCATTTATATCCGTTTGAGGAATGAGGCAGCTTCAAGCGAGCAAGCTAATTTGATTGACCTTTGAGTTTTTTTATTGATCGCCGCGTAGATTTGGAGTAAATTAACATTCCGCTCTCGCCTCGCCTTTAATGACAAAGGAAATGTTTGTGTTTATCTCGCTCCGGTATTGGCTCTATATTAAAGAGCATATTTTAATGACACTTTTCTTTTTGCCGCAGTGAGGGGATTTGTTTGTATTCCGTGGTCTTACACAACATTAATCAGCTGCAAACTGAAAAGATACAAGGCCGGAGCAAAGCTTTCTCAGGGAGCATATTCACCTTTAAACTCAATTACTTTATCAAAATGCTCATTGAGGTTCATCTTAGCTGAAGCATTAATCAGTAACAAACCAGGGAAATTGTAATTGCATGATAGAGCAGTGCGAGAGTTACAAGGATCTTCATTCTCTATACTCTGAAACAAAGTTTAAGCAGACCTGGAACACAATGTGTGACGCAGCGGCTCTTTAGAAAATGGTCCTCATGAGCAAAATAACCATCTTTGTACTGAGGTTTCTGCATTTAACAGCAGGAACTGAGCTGTAAAAGCATGAAAATACAGTGTTTGATGTTTGTCAGAGGCTTTTTGTTTCTAGACTTTATCAGAGGCAGCAAATTACTGTTAATTTTGTGAGTTATGGTGCATGCTATTTGTCTCAAACGTCTGAAGTCAGAGCTGGGAATGAGGTCTTATGAACGCCATTCCTTCCGCCATGAAATCCTTTTGTTGTGCATTGCGTGGTATTTTGCGCATACAAACACCATGGCAACATGTCCACAGGTAGCAGCTGGGCAGTACTGTGCCCTATTTAATGAGACACAAAAGACAGAAGTACTAATAAACAGTGTATGACTAAAGCTTTCACACAGGTCAGGGTTACCGAGGGTCCTCCAACTTTCTGAGCTGGAAATAACACTTCAGGAGGTGTTCCAACTTACTTTCCAGATCAACTGCCATGTACCAATTGCTACAAAGGTTCCCGCGAAGCCGCCCCTTAAACCCCCTTCTGACCCACTCCCTCCAAGAGTCTACAATAATAATAAAATTATCACTTTCTTGCAATGATATGGTGCTGACACCAAGTTACTGAAACAAATACCGCTACTGAATCAAACACCAATCATGATTTTGTGCTAAAGTATATATCTATCCATGTTCAACTTTGCTCAGTGCAGAAAATTACTTTCACTCTTTGACTACAAAAGGGGATGGGTGATAAATGCTGGGTAAAATGGGATTGTTATCATCATCTAGACTAGTGGTTCCCCCAGTTGGGGGGCACACAGCCACTGCAGGGGTGGGGTGACAGAAAACCAAGGGAGAAATAAATGAATATGATGTCGGGGAAATAAGTTAGCTGATTCTATCCCGCTAACCTTTATTTCATTAAAATTCAATGTTTGAATCCTTCTTTATCAGTTCCATCCCCAATTATTGTTAATGACTGATGAAAAATTGTGGGGTGGTGGGGCATGAACCTTTTTCAGCTTCTGAAAGGGGGCCAGAAAAAGTCTGGGAACTACTCATCTAGACTATTAAACGCATTATAAACTGTACCTGTGCCTTTTTTCCCCCTTTTCTACAGCACTGTAATGTTCCAGACCTCAAGTGTTCTAGGTCCATATAAGAACTATTAAAAAACTATAACAAGAAGTATTTAAAAAGGAAACATACAGGAAGCTAACTGGTCATGGAAACGTGTTATCAGTGTCAGTGTAGACCAGTGTCTTCAAAAGATGTCAGAGGTGAAGTCTGAGTTGGGGGGAAACAATTGTCTCATTGGACAATAGACTGATTCTCTGCTGCAATAAGAGGCCCCGTAATCATAACACTGTAGGAGTGCAGGTGTTTTAGAGTGAGACAAGTTAGTTTGGTCAAGTGAGAAGAGTTGCCTAAAAGTTTAAAGTGTGTTAACTGCTGTCTTGTATGCCAGTGCTGTAATTCGTTGCTCAGCAGTTGCTACCGTAAAGTACTCGGAAAATACTTGACCTTCATTTTGGAAAGGTAGTCATTAAGTTGATAAATCCAAAATGTCTTTTTTTGATGAACTCAGTTCCATCAACTTAACTTTGTCCGATTATTGACCAGAGTTGCGGTCTTGACTCACATGGCTTGAATTCCAGTCAGACCCGAGTAACAAACTTAATGATTTTTCCCTCGACTTGACAACTCAAAAAATAAGAAAAGACTTGACATTTTGACTTGAAAACACTTGCCCAAGCCCAAAGACAAAAGTCTATTATTTAAAAAGTGAATTCACAAATCAATTCATTTCTTCAGTCAATAATGCTAACACTACTCATTCTCAGCAAGTCGACCCTCAATTCCCCAGATCCTTGAACCAAACCAAAAGCAGCCAATCAGGGTGTAGGAGAGAACCAAGAAGAACTAATATAGTAATGTAACTGACCTCCAGTTGGTAAAAATGATGCCAAAGATCATTTCCTTTGGATACAAAAACGTGGCGGTCAACAAAAACTGAAAGGCAGTATGAAAAATGTCTTGGTTAGAAATTACAGATGAAGACGCAACAACTTTCAACTTCGTTCGACGTTTAAAGTTTCAGAAAGAATGTTGTTAAAACGGCACTGCATTTGGCAAAGAGCACATTATGACCTGGGGGCTCGAAATTCAAAGTTTAGGACTAAAGACTTCACTTGCCTAGCTTGACTTGTGACTTCACTTAAGACAATGGGCCTCATGCAAGAACATTTCCGTATTCTCATCTTAACTTTCTCTTAATTTTTCTGCACAAAGGGCTCTTATGAGTGTGCCACTTCAGATTCAGCAAATGCTCTTAACTTCAGATGACTGGTGTAAATGATCTGCCTGTGCTCATTTGAGTGCACATGCATGAGACTTGTAAGTGAGCATAATTATCGCTCCTATAATATCACATAAGGCTACAATTCTTGCCCCATAAGTCAGGAAGTGTTCATTCATGAGAATAACATCAAAGAGTAAAAAGTAGAATTTGAAAGAGTTTGGAGTCCTGCTTTCAGAGATCTGGTGGAGGTCTGTGCACTTCCAGAGGGTTGTACTATCACTGAAATAAAAAAAGAGAAATGGATTGATATAAAAAATTGCTTTAAAAAAACATCTCATGACAGGAAGTCTCCTTCACACAGATGGTCAACAGAATATGTGCCACAATAGATGATGTTGCACTGTCACAATTGAGTGTGTTCCCCTGGGCAGCGACTAAAAGCCTGACTGTAGGTTACAATACATCATTAAATTAATAATGATACGCTTTATTAATAGAATTATATTATAATATGAAATTCAGTCAAACAGAATAATGTCGACATGATTTTTCAAACTCAAAATCATTAGTGGAAAAACTTTGCTTTGGATAACAGCAGAAATTGTGTTCATACCAAAGAGAAAATTCATATCACAAGAAAATTAAATTGGTGAATGCAACAAGTTCTCCTAAATCAGTCTGTTTGTACAAGTTGTTCTTGCACGAGGCCCAATGATGTACTTGGTTTTTACCTCTAATATCACCAAGGTTTACTGTTCCCTTTGAATGACCTTCTTGAAAAGTACTGGGCTTATTTGACCTTCTCCCACACAAATCCTGTCTCAAACACTGAAAATAGTTTCATCACATTTGCGAAAGTACGTCTGCTCTAAGCATGTCGCATGGTTCAGTGTGCACACATGCTGTACTTGTCTCCGCGCTGTGGCTATGAATAAAACAGAGAGCACTTGTCAGCGACCAGATGTTGAGGCTGACGGCTAAGACGAGATGGAAGATTGTGGTAAGCAAGATTAATT
>JAJHUR010092087.1:0-16958 GCA_027495735.1 Lutjanus campechanus | reverse complement strand
CTTGAAAAATGTTTTCTGTGCAGGGAGACCCAGGTCAGGCAGGGGAGCCAGGACTGAGAGGGCCCCCAGGGGTTCCAGGACCTGATGTAAGCAACAGCACACCTGCTCAAATAATGACTTGACCATGCATGCAAGTTTGAGATCCAATGACACTAATGTACGTGTGTGTGTGTGTGTGTGTGTGTGTGTGTGTGTAGGGGGACCCAGGACCAGAGGGCGACCCCGGGCTCAGTGTGAGTTGACTTTAAAAAAGCATTTGTTTTAATTTAATTCACACATTCTTGAGAATTGAAAGAAATCGTGCAATCAAGTAATCAAATTACTTTTATGTATTATAAGTTTTTATTATTAAACATTAAAATTATTACTACTACCACTCTAATTTCAATTTCATTTTTGGTGAAAATATTTTCTTTAAGGATTTATATACATTAAATATAAGTAATTTATAAAATATTTTAGCTTACTTAAATTTTGTAACGTCTTAACTTGCTCTGTGCCAGAAAACAACCTTGTCCCAGACAGAAATTCACAATTTCAAGCAATTTAAAAAATGTGTTAAAAGCCTTTAAAATCTAAAAATAACAATACCTAATAATGATTCAGGCATAAAAATGTTTAGCTATTTCTGAAGTACCCCTGTCTCACTTCCTGGTTTAAAAAAAATGTGGGAATACTGCTGAAGCACTGGTAGGGTTTCTATTTTTCAACATTTGTTTTTGTCTGTCAGACCTGTATAGAGCTCAGTATTATGTGTATAAAAACTGGAAAATGGTCAATAAACTTTAAGTCTAAAACAAAAAAACAGAAAGAAATAACCAGGAGGTTTAACAGCCAAGAGTTTGATCTTTTAAAATATATTTTCCAGCATGATTTGAAGAGTCAAAACCCCCTCAAAATACAGTTTTATCCCAGTTCTCAAGAATGAGTTAATTATATTTGTTTGGTTGTATTATTTCTAACCTGAATACCTGCTGTCACTGCAGGCCTGTGATGTCATGACCTACACGAGGGAGACGTGTGGTTGTTGTGGTGAGCAAACATGATCACCGATCAAACGCAGCTTCGTCCTTTAGTGTCTTTAAACACACTGATCCTGTGCTTGTCTTTTGTCTCAGACTGCGAGAGGTACTGTGGAGCTCTGGACATCGTATTTATAATCGATAGCTCAGAGAGCGTCGGGATGACTAACTTTACCCTGGAGAAGAACTTCGTTATCAACACCATCAACAAAATGGGATCCATGGCCAGCGACCCTGCGTCACCGAGCGGTACGGTCGAGCAGAAACACAGCACAGGCGTCCCCGCAAATCCTTCTGCAGACACAGTTTCAAGTGACAAAAAGTAAAGGTCGCCACAAAAGATTAAACATGTCCAAGGAGTGAATCACTTAATCCGCTGTTGGATATAAAGTTACAGCCAAAAATATTTGGACGGGACCCCATTTACTCACTGCAGTCTTCATTAACACTGACTGTACAGTTACCACAGAGTACAGATTGTTAGTGTTGCATATTTTTAGCCATCAAGTGTTACCAGCTAAGGGTTTAGTTTGGATTATTTGAAGTGGGTTTGTGCAAAATCTGCGTCATAGTCTATGTCTACATCTCCGTGTTTTTTCCTCTAAATTTTTAAAAGAGCAGTGTCAGTTCAGACAGACTCCAGAGGTGAAATAAGTAATTTAACCTCTCAGAACAGCAGTTTCTGGTCTTCAGCTGCCTCAATCGGTTTGTTTGTGTTATTTAGGATATTTTCATCCATTTACCTTGCCATCAGCCAGCCTTTTCTGATGGGAAACCACTATTTTACAAGTCAAATATCGCTTGTATCGCTCCGTCCAAAGCCACCACTCCTTTGGCAAAAACAGTTATTTTGAGCTCCCAGAACATGGGAGCTGCTGGTTCACTGCCGCCTGGATCTGTTAGTTTGTGTTATCGTGTGAATTCATTAACCTTTTTAACTTGCATAAGTCACACAAGAATACACACTGACTAACAGATTAAGGCAACAGTAGACCAGCAACTCCCGTGTTCAGCGAGGTAAAATGTTTTTGCCAAAGGAGTCTGGTGGACTGGGAGAATATTTGCCTTAAATAACAGCAGTTCCCGACAGAAAAGGCTGTCTAATGGCAAGGTAAAGCAGTGAAAATATTCTAAATATAGGGTAGAGTTAAAATGACGTTGATCTTTTGTAGGTGGCTTAAATATGTTTTGCTGCTGTCCCTATATTTGATTAGCTTCATAACCTGGTACTGCCGTTTCTCCAAACTGGGGAGCATTGGTCTGTTTGTGGGATTTTTTTTTTTGACAATAACAATTCATCTTATTTTTCTGCTCTAGCTCTACACCTCGGCTTCATTTAGTATTCAATGATTCATGAATATGCAAATAGTCTCCACCCTCTCCACCCCTACCCCGAAGTAGCTGCACCTGGCTTCTCCTCTGTTTTGCTAACTAATCACGGTAACTAGCTATGGGCTGAGCATCACTGCTAATGATACGTGTAGAGTTTAGGGCTGCAACCAACAATTATTTTCAGTCGATTAATCGGCCAATTATTTTCTCTATTAATTGATTAATAGTTTGTATGAGAATTTAGACTTTTTTTCTAAAAAAAAATTACTCAATACCATTAATCAATTATCAAAATAGTTGCCAATTTATTTAATAATCAATTAATTGTTGCAGCTATAATAGCACCACCCCCTTAATTAACAGGATTGGTTCCTTAGACGTCATACACCCAGCCTGACTGAATCTGTCTTTTGTTTTGAGACTGTCCTTGCTCACTGCAGTTTCAAAGCGAGAAATGCTCAGACATGGCGTTCACCGCTTATTTCACTCCTGATACGTCTTATAACACATGAAAACCACATGAACTTTAAAACTGAGGTCACAACACCCTGACACGTCTGTCTCTTCCAGGAACAAGAGTCGGAGTCGTACAGTACAGTCACAACGGGACTTTTGAGGCCATTCGTCTCGATGACCCCAACATTAACTCCTTGTCTGAATTCAAAATGGCAGTGAAGAGGCTGCAGTGGATTGCCGGGGGCACTTTCACACCCTCAGCCCTCAAGTTCGCCTACGATACGGTCATCAGTGCCAGCAAGAGACCCCAAGCCAAAGTGCCTGTCGTAGTGATCACAGATGGCCGCTACGACCGACGTGACAAGGCTGTTCAGCTTGACCACCTTTGTAAGATGCCCAACGTGGAGGTGTACGCTGTCGGGGTCGGGGATATGTTTCACAAGGAGGAGGATAAAGCCATGCTGAACATGATAGCATGCAAGAACCGGGATCATGTCTTTTCGATTAAATATTACGTGGAGTTGTTGGCAGAGGTCTTCATACAAAAGATTGAGACTCGGCTCTGTCCCAGTAAGCCTGTACCAGCACACACAGCACAATGACAGCACCAATCCTTGAGACTGTTTGTCTGACTTCTGTCAATTTGATTTCCCCTCCAGACCCGGTGACCGTGTGCCCTGAGCTCCCCTGTAAGAGCGGTAAGAGTATTTCTTCAAATCATTCCACGCACAATACAATCTAATATGCACGGTTATCTTAGCCAGTAATATGTTCTTTGGAATTGAGATGAAATTTTTATTAATTAAAATTTCAGAAGGTGGCTGGACATTTAAGGGAGAGCAGCAGGGTACAGAATGTCAGCATGATTAACATCACTTAACCTCATTATTCTATATGTTGTAACAGGGTTCACAAACCCACAATAGATGTACATTAAACCACAGACCCCCAATTTGAGAGGAATTTGTCTTCAGGAATCCCCTGTTGAGTATTTTTTTGTATAGGATTTCAGCCTGTTTAATACAGTCTGTTTGGACTGCTGTACTTTTTTTTTTTGGATGTGCAATTGTTACATATTACTCATAAAAAATTAAATACTGATGTCCTGTTAATAATACACACAATAATATCCTGCTTAATAATGCAGTGCCTCTTAAACATACTGTATGCCCCCCACCCCACACACCTTTTCACCCTACTCCATATCCATTTAGTGTAATCACACTTTTTGTACAGCTGTAGTTAAGACACTCTTCACCTCCCTACATTCTTTTTTTTCATAGTAATTCATCTGCCAAAAAAAAGCACAACAACAACAACAACAAAAAGTAGCTTTTTTTTGTTTTGTTTTTTCAAATTTTCTAGATATCATAATATCATTGTCATGAAGTCTTCTGCCCACAATAATCATGTGCTGAAAATCTGATATTGTGTCCGCCTTACTCTCATCACCTTGATTAATCGACCTATCGGTGAACCAGAGAGCAGCTCAGTGAGTTTTTTTTTTCCTTCTTTCATTGCAGAACCTGATGTGGCTCCGTGCGTCCAGCGGCCAGTGGATTTGGTATTTCTACTCGATGGCTCAGAGCGCCTCGGGCCGAAGAACTTCCAGCGCGTCCGTGAGTTTGTACAGAGGGTGGCGGACCGTCTGACACTGGCCCACACCAAGAATGATCGCATGCGAGCCCGCCTGGCGCTGATAGAGTTCGGCAAGGAGACCGAGCACATCGTGGCCTTTCGCCTCACACATGACCCCACTGTCATCGCTAACGGCATATCTACCTTGTCTTATCTGGATTCTTCCTCGAGCCTGGGGCCCGCCATCGTCAAGACCATCGACAACGTCTTAGGGAAAGGAGACACTCGCCTGACGAGACGCGGCGCAGAGATTATGTTTGTTTTCATCACAGACGGCATCGCTGACACCAGAAACCTGGAGGAGGCGGTGAGTGCCATGCGCAGGGCAAAGGCCGTCTCCACGGTGGTAACCACAGGAAGTGACGTTAACCAAGAAGTCCTGACGAAGCTGGCCTTGGATGACCAAGACGCCATCTTTAAAACAAAAGACCTCTCTGATCTGTCCAAGTCCAGTTTTTTTGACCGTTTCATCCTGTGGGTGTGTTGAAGAGACACCGCACAGATGTGAACATCATACTGGTGCTACTGCAGTTAATTGAGCATTTTAAACATGAGATACTGGTTTACTATGATTCTAATATGTACTGTGCAATTTGCAAACGACATCGCCGCATTGTGCTTTGTGATATTTGTCAGGAAAACTCTTTGTATTCATCTTCCATCTTTTATTATACAGAAACATAGTACAAGTCTCTCATTCTTCATCCACCACTAAGTTTTACTGATTTTAGATAATAAACCTGCAGTTTGTTGGACGCTGCAGTGCTGTCGTCTGTGAAGTCACGAGTTTCTAGTGCACATGAATCTTTAGCATCTGTTGGCATTCATTGTGTCTAACATTTCTGAAGATTAACATGGAATTAAAACAAGGTTTATAAAAATACAGTAAAGGGATAGTTCTAAAGGAATAGATCAAATTATTTAATGTAGGGTTGTATTGATGATCAGTGTATTATTTACAGTAGATGCTGATTGGCATGCCCCCAGTTTGGGGAAGCAGAGAGGGACAACAACAGCACGGAAGCTAATCAATGAACTGCTGTGGACAGGGTCAGCAACAAAATGTATATTTGCCTCTTAAAATGGTCCACCAAAAAAAAAAAAAAAAGTCAATATCAGTTTAAGTTTAAAGTGATATTCCACCCCTAGATGATAGTCCACTCAATATGTACTCACCCCTATGCCAATGTGAGGATGGGTGAAGATCTTCAGTTCACAAAACAATCCTGGAGTTTCAGCAGAAAACAGGGTTGCAGCTAATGGCAGTGAATGGAGACCAAATGTAAATGTAAAAAAAGAGAACACAAAACAAACACAAAATGTCTCCATCCTGCTTGTGTGGTGTAATCCAAGTGTCCGCGAGCCGCGACATTAAAATCTAACCACAAAAGACGCCATTTACGCCACGTTTTTAGCTGAAATGTCAACTGTAGCCTCCCAGGTAGCATGTAAACATGGCGTCGATGTATCGTGCGACTTAGTATATCTCTTAATGGATGCACGTGTGAAAATATCGCAAGACATTTTGTGTTTTGTGTGGGTTTTTTTTGTTTTTTTTTAACATTTTATCCCTGGTCTCCATTCACTGCCATTAGCTGCAACCCTGTTTTCTACTGAAACTCCAGGATTATTTTGTGAACTGAAGATCTTCACCCATCCTCACATTGGCATAGGGGTGAGTACATATTGAGTGGATTATCATTCTGGGTGGAATATCAGTTTAAGCTATATTTAGAATATTTTCACCACTTCAGCTTGCTGCCAGACATCCTCTTCTAACAAGAAACCATTGTCATATAAGCCAAATATCGCTTTCTCCTAACCCACCGAACTCTATTGACAGAATCAGTAATTTTACCTCCCTGTCCGTCTACCTCCAGCCTCCATCTGTTAGTTTGACTGTATTTTTGTGTGACTTTGGTAAATTTGAATATTTACCTTTTAACACACCAGAGTCACACAATAACACAAACAAACTAACTGCTTGGTGCAGCTGTAGTCCAGCAACTGCCATGTTCTGCAAGGTAAAATTACTAATTTTGGCCATGGATTTTGGTTGGTTTGGAGAGAGCAACATCTGGTCATGTTAACAGCTGTTTCCCACAGGAGAGGAGTGCAATCCAACTAGGGGGAAGGAACAAGCACTCTACCGTCGCTGTCAGAGAGGAAGAAAGCTCTTCCTGAATAAATGCCTGGTGTAAAGTGGTGAAAACATAAATACATGGCCTGTTCACAGCAGTACATTGCTTAGCTTCCATGCTGGTACTCCTCTCTGCATCTCCAAACTGGGGGCCTGTCAACCAGCATCTACTGTAGCTAATACACGACTATCAATAAATACCTTATACAACCCCACATTAAATAATCTGGACTATCCCTTTAAGACATTTCAGACAAAACACATCTAAAGCCCTCGACATGCAGTACCTGCAATTGTGAATTCTACAGAAAAGGCAAGTATTTATACAGTACTGGCGTAAACATCACTTAAATCAAACATCGCTCTGTGCAGTATGCCTGTAATTACTCAGTATCAGGGGTCTTGAAGTAGGAGGCAGAACAATGGACGGCTGATTTTGGTTTGGTCTGGTCGGGATGAGGGATTGCATTCTTCTCATTTCTCTCCATGTCCACCGCAAACGGTCCCATTGCCTCCCTTCTTACATCATGTCCAGCTGCACAGGAAGAATAAAACAGAAAGATTCAGTACTGGAGAGTTTACATGAAAGGTCTCAACAGGCCAAGCAAGCACATCATTAGACACACACAGAGGGACATCCTGTAAATACACAGGAAATGGCTTTAACATGAGATTGGGGCACATCATTAAACATTTAAAACCCGAGAAGGGCAGTCACAGAAGTAGAATAAAAAGACAAAAACCAAAGAACATGTACCAAGTCATCAACATCTCCAGTATCTTCAGCTGGTGGTGCAGCCGCCTCCTCTTTCTTCTCCTCAGCAACCAGGAACTGAGGACAAAACAGGCATCGGTCAGTATGAGAATAGTCTCCAGAACACAGTCACTCTTTCTGCAGCAGCTCACACAAGGGGTGGGCAGACAAATACCAAAGTATCAATACTACGTCCAGGTTTAGTTGTCGTTGTTTTGCCCATGTTGAACTGGACACGGTGGACAGACAGTCAGAAATCAGTTTCAGGAGTTTCAGACAGGTAAATAACACAGCAAATGTCAAAAATGTGCTGAATGACAACAGAGCTCCTCTGACTCACAACCTACTCTGCCTTTCACCAAGCTAAGTCATGCGTCTCGTTTTTGAAGAGGGTTTCTGGCATCAATACAATCGACATCAAAACAGGATCAGTTTCTCTCTCTCTCTACATTGTACCGTTTGTATTTCATCAAAGAGCAGAGCTGTCTGTGCAAACAAAACAACATTCAGTGTGTTGAACACATCTTAGTGCCTGTAACTTGCTCTTGTCAAAGGAAAAACCTGGAAAATCCAAAACTGCTGGATCACACGGACCGAGGTGACAAAAGTTTTACTGAGCGACTAACGTATCGAAAGTCTGCGTTCTCCAGTATTTTTGGACATATTTTCCCAAGTCTTTCCAGTGACAAAAATATCCTTCCCCTGAGAGCTTCAGACATGGTTGCAGTTCCTTTAGAGTCGGTTGAAGCACATTTAACCTCTTCCTTCATCTGCGTGTAACTTGTGTGCATTCAAACAACAAACATGTTGTGGCGCCTGTTTAGCTCAGTCGGTAGAAACGCGTGTCCCATATTAAGGCTGCGACTAATGATTATTTTCATAGTTGATTAATCAATAAATAGTTGTTTGTTTTAAAATGTCAGAAAATGGTCAAAAATGTCAATCAGTGTTCCCCAAAGCCTGATATGACGTCCTCAAGTGTCTTGTTTTACTCACAACCCAAAAATAATAAGTTTACTGTCACAGAGGAGTAAAGAAACCCCAAAATACTCACATTTAAGAAGCTGGAATCAAATAACTTTTCTTCTTAAAAAATTACTCAAACCAATTAATTGATTATCAAAATAGTTTGCAATTAATAATTATTGATTATTCGGTTAATTGTTGCAGCTCTACCCTCCCCCCTCCACTCTCTCTCTCCCCCTTTCATGTCCTATCAATTAAAGGCATAAAGCTCCAAAAAATTAGACAAAAATGTTTTGCATGTGCAGCCTGACTAAGACACATAATTGCAGTGACGACTGAACAAAAGAGGAGCATCATTTGAAGCTTTTCCACAGCTGTGAATGAAAATGTGTGGTCGCTACTGTGGCAACACCACAAATTAGTTTAAACACACACACGCACAAAAAAAAAAAAACATGAGGAAAAACAACTTGGAGCTGCAACGGAAAAGAAGGGAGAATTTAAATGCCTCAGCATCCAGACCCCCGACAGAGTCTTTTGAGACAGACTCAGGCAAAGAACATCAGGGTTTGTAGTAGTGAAATTAATATTTTAGTCAAATCAGATGTTCAGCATTGGAAGATGTTACATTTTCAAACTGTGATTGGTCATCGTTACCTTTAAATTAGCAGACTGATTAAAAATAGCAAACAATATTAAGCCCACTGAAATGTATTATTTAAATTAATTATTTTAATACAGCTGGGAAAAGATTACCTCAAACCTGAAATATGAAAATGGCTGATTATAATAACCTTTTTCTGACTGGTGGAAGGTATTCTGTACTCACACAATGTGGTGTGACGTATGTGCATTTCATGAGCTGCGCGTCTGTTTACTTCCTGACAGCGTTAAAGTAACATTACCTTCACTTACAGTTATTTTTCAACCTCAAGTTAGTTACTGAACTTTTCACATATAGCTTGGCACATTCTGTTAATGATTACAGTATGTTTTGTAAATAGCTTTTTGATAATCACCCCAGTGTCTTTTTTTTAGATAATATTAGCAACATGAGCTAGCTAGCATTGTCATCTTCACTTGGAACACCAAAACACCACCACCGAAAAAATAAACCCCTCATTCACAATCAATGAGTTAGATGTGAAAATATTCTGGCTGCTTGTATGAAGTCCGACTTCCCCTGTCGTTCCTCCCCCACTGATATTTTCACATGTAATGAGGTAAATTAAGGGTTTATTTTGACCAGACCAGAGTTGAAGATTGTTGGAGCAGTGGAAACATGAGCCAAGACATTTATATTTTGTTTCTGTCGTGTTTGAAAGAAGATGATAAAGTTATCAGCTAGCTAATTTTGCTTACAGTTTGTTTGTTATTTACACATATAGGAAATTTAAAAGGCCACAGTATATAATAATTACAAGGAACGTGACAAAGAATTGCCTAAAAATCCTCCAGGGGCTTGTTAAGTGGCATTCTCCTGACACAATATTACAGATAATAATTACAGTGATGAACTACATAATTTATATATTTATCAATAAAATGAAACGGTAAAAACTAAGACATAGTTTAGCATAGTACTCGACAAAATGCATCCAATAAAAACCCATCTTTTACACAAATATAGTGATTCAGTCATATTTAGTCATTAACAGAATAAGTACAGACACTCGTGTGATATGACTTTTTCATAAGATAATTAAGATAAAAGAGAGAATAAGATCCACAAAAAGGCAAAAACTATTCCATATTTTTGACCCTCTGTAGAACAAACTAAACTGAGATTGTGAAGTATGGGAATGAGTGGGTCTAAGAAGACAAAAACTACGTGTGGAATAAATATGAAATTGATAATTATATGTAAATATGTCGTGAGAAAAGGGGGAAGGATTCTTTTTATAGAGCTATGAACAAATAAACCAATTTGAAAATAGTTCAGATGAGGAGAATTAGAAAAAAAATGGAGGCTTAGAGAAGTTTCTTCAGTGTAAACGACTAGTTATTCTTAGTGCTCATTTCTGAAGATGATGAATGGATTCGAGTTTAGTCTAACTCTGAGGCGTTTGTCAAAATATACAAAACAAACGACACACACGATCACCAACAGCTACACGTGAAGAGTGAAGTAACTGACTTAAGGATGAAAAATCACTGAGTTTGTAAGCGAAGCATGATTTTACTTTATCGCTTACAGGAGGTGAACAGATGTGCAGCTCATAAAATAGACATACGTCCCACTTCATTGTACAAATAGAGAATAGGATTCCTGTATTTAGGCCGACGATTAGCCTCATAAATCATGACACATTGCTACCCTTTGACATAAAGGCACATAAGCTACTTTAAGTGATAAAAAACTATTGATTCTGGCCTTGTATTATTTGGCATTAGATTGAAATTCTGCTGTTTCACCCACCATTAGATCACACTGGTTTAAAAAGGGGAGTGTTTGTTAAGTCACCTGATTAGCTTCGGCTCTGGACACGGTGCTTCCTTCAACCTCGTCCTTGCTGATCAGAGTCACGGCATCTGTCGATCAAACAGCAAGAACTGAGTCCACAAACACTGGAAGCAGACTTGTGATTCAGGCGGCATCAATCAGCTCCTATTTGTGTTGTGTTATTTACATATTTAAGAGCTCAGTTATGTGGAAGTGTAATCTCATCTCAAGGGAGGAGTGATTTGAGAGAAATCCTGCAGCCCTGAGTAAAGACGGCTTAACAAACCTTGAACAAGCAGGTCCCAGAAAACCTCCAGCCGTCTGTTTGGGATGCTTCTTTTCAGGGACTGGAGGTAGCTATTGTACAGATCAGCATTCCCCAGCTGAAAAACGAAAGATAAGACACATTTATGAGTCCCTTAAGAGCTCACATCCACGCACAGACACCAGTGTGCACACTCACACAAGAACTGGCCTCGGTTCAAGTCTCAAGACATGAAACAGACTCATTGTAATCTCCTCGAGTTGACTCATAATCTCCAAGGTAAAGTCAAAACTATGATATCTGAAGATCATTTCATGCAAACTCTTGTGACAGAAACTCCCACATCATCATGCAACTCCCAAAAGGGAGACAGTGAATGTTTATTTACCTTCACAGACTGCTCTCTAAAAGCCTGGATACAGGTGATGCTTTTCATGTAGTAGTGTGTGTTCTTGTTGCTAAGCAACTGCTCTATCCTGTGAGTCAGCTGCTGACAGACTGGGAAGGACACGGGGGTCACCGCAACCAAACAAAGAGATAAACACAATTACCAGGGCAGAACATGAGTCAGGATGGTTCATAATACGACCAGTTTATCAGGCCGGCTCGCCACAAAATAACCGGACCTCACCTTCTCCGAACGGGAGAGTCTTCAGCTTGATCAGAGTGCGGAAATCTCGCGCTGGATCCACGCTTCCCACCTGGTGTTGGAAGTGTTAAAAAAAAAAGAAAGAAAAAAAAGTGAAATGTAAGTGGTGAAGAACTTCATTGGGAGTAGGCTTTTTTTAAATTTTTTTTATAGAAAGTGGTTTTCTCTCTAGGATTACTGTGCCATCCAGCTCCCCTGATTCTCACCGAAGTAACAGAGCCTTCGGCAATGTCAGCCAGGTTGTAATCCTCCTCCTCTTCGTCTCCCTTTGCCTTCTTGGCATCTGGCTCCTCAGCGCTGTAAATGACAAATGGGACTGTTAGAACAGTGATTCACAACCTTGTTCCTTAAGGGACCCCTTCTCTTTCACTGAGTAAACTGACAACCCCTGACTATGTGACATTTTTTATGAATATTTCATATAATATCATTTTATTACAACGCTTTGTTAAATACCCCGTTCTGATTGGTCAATTACAGCATTCTTAAGGTCTGTTATTTCTTTACAGCAGACCGTTGCTATGAAGAATAGACGGTTGCTATAGATGCAGCTCTGATCATAGACTCTGGAAGAGCAATAAAATATTTTCTAAATCAAAAGCACTACTTTATGACAAATTATTGATTTATTTTGGTAAGTTAGTGTGCAATAAGTGGCATAATGTGCTGCAGTGAGCAGGTCATTATTGTGACATAAACCCTGCTCACCTGTACATTATCCCTTACATGAAACATATCAAAAGATACATAAGTTTTCTTTAAACCTCACGGCCCCACAAAGGTTTTCTCTGAAGGCCTCGCGACCCCCTGTGAAGCTTTGGCGATCCCTACTGGGGGTCGGGACCCCCAGGTTGGGAACCGCTGAGCTAGAATACAGAAAATAGCTCATTCTTATCATCAGTGAATCCTGTGTGTGCACACCAGAGATGCTCACAAGTCATTTTTTGTCTCATATGGTTGTAATGAGCGTTCTGTCATCTGCTGCAGGTCATCTGGTCTTCTTCGAACACTGCACAGCTATTTCGATAATTGATTAATTGGTTTGAGTAATTTTTTAAGAAAAAAATAACAAATTCTCTGATTCTAGCTTCTTAAATGTGAATATTTTCTAGTTTCTTTAGTCCTCTCTGACATTTAACTGAATATCTTTGGATTGTGGGCAAAACAAGACATTTGAAGGCGTCATCTTAGGTTTTGGGAGATACTTATCGACAGTTCTCATCATTTTCTGACATTTTATAGACCAAACAACAAAATGATTGATCAAGAAAATAATCAACACATTAATCGATCATGATTGCTAATCATCATGCCTTTATCTATTACCACACACTAGCCTATCAGCATTGATTAGCTGTTTGGTATGTGATCACTTTAAAACAAGCTATTGCAGTTCAGTATAAAATTATGCCCAGCCACTGCGTCACGCGTAATGACGCATCACAGAACCACCTGTCTACCAAAGTAGAATATCTAACATTTTCCACGAGGGGATGACGGCTGGGAACAAATTAAGCTGCTGCTGCGAGAAAGAGGAGACGAAGGTTACACACTGCAACAGGCCAGCGAAGGGCAGAGTGGAGAAAAACGCAGTTCTCCATGCGCCGCCAGGCAGGACGGAGAGCGCACAACCACCTGATATCAATCACAAAACACTCAGTGCGGAGTGAGTCATAGAGACATCCCACAGATGAAAACTAATGAAGGAGCGGAGAGAAGACCAAGAAGGCGCCGCCATTCCTCCGTCCAAAACCGGGGAAATGAAATTATTTTACAGTCTCAACAAAGCAGCACTCTCTGCACACAAACACTAACTCCTCTGTGCAAAATATAACACCAATCTAATCAGGCAATCAAACTTAGATCAACGTTAGATATCTGATGCTGAGCTAAGCATGGGTCTTTCATATCAACTTACAAAGTGACCCAATCGTTTTCAGGTGCCTAATTAAGTTTATCCCTTTATCCCAGCAGACGTTGCAATCAGAGAGTCTTTTGTTGTGGCCTTGCATGAAGTTATTAAAGTTTATGACAGATGACACAGCAGCTGCAGGTTTGCTCGTCATGTGTTGTTGCTGCAGGTTGCAGTCATCTGAGTCCACGTGCACGCAAGTTTGTTCACGAGTCCCAGATCTCAAGCTCAAGTCGTGTCTGAAGTCTGTGTGTGTGGCAACTTGATTGCGACCTGAGTCCTCGTCTCTGGTGCGCACAGACACTTATAAAACACTACTGTTTTTATACAGTCTTCTGCATGAATATTTTGGACAACACAAAAAAAAACCAACTTCTCACTACATGACTAACAGGCCTTCCTGTAACATTCAAAGAGCTCCCAGCAGCGTACTGAGTCAAACTTACTCTTTGCCAAAAATCTGAGCACTGGTCTTTGGCTTCTTTTTCTTCTCCACTTCTGTGAGGGGAAACTTCCTCTTCATCTCCTCCAGTGAAGCCTGGCAGCGTTCAGTAATGACCTCAGGGCGCTCGAGAGCGGCCTTCAGCCACGGCTCCATGGGAGGAAGAGGAGTGCCGGGGTTCACCGCCCGGTGATGCAGACACTGAAAGACAGGTTGGGTTGAGAAAGAAACCCAGCAGGGTGGCTGCTCATCCTTGAATTCACATCTACTAATAAAAGACCTGAAAACGTATTAAACTGTCAAAATACCTTCAGAAAGGTCTTAATTAAATACTTATTTATTAAATGCTGTAAGCATGGTAAAAAATTCAGTCTAAGTGCAAAATGCCTGCACATTTAATCTTTAGTAAAATCAACAAGAGTTGAATTTTAATGCTTCTCTTTATCCTGTTCCTGTCTGTTAGGTTTTTCTTATTCATGTTTGCAAACTTTGTCCCCCTGGTGACCACCGTAAGCTCATTAGCCAACCTGCAAACCCTCCAGTTTCTGCAGGTTTTTACCTAATTTTAACCTTTTTCTCCAGTGCTTCTGTTTAGCCGTTAAGCTCCAGTATTTCAGAGCGGGTCTCATCCATGTTATTGTACTGGTGATTGAACTTTGATTGTGCGGTGCCTCTCAGAGTCCACATTCAGAATATAAATGAGATATTGGTGTTGTTTTTGTCCAACTCCACCAATGTTTGGGCAAAAGACGAGCTGTAAAAAGTGAGGAAATCATCAGTCCGATCTACGCAAGGAAGCTGATGAGATTCACTGCGACAACAGAGCGTCTGTAGGCTAAATGATGATGATTACATTTACATATTTAAAACAGAGAATCACAGTAATAATACAGGGTCTAAATGACTTTCAACATAGAAAAAGTAGGAATTCTACCTCGATATAGCGCCATTTCAGATTTGTAGTGATTATTATCATGGGACAATCAAGGACAATTGTTTTTTCATACTAATAAAACATATTTGGGCCAGTGTTCTTTAACTCAACCACTTATACCCCTGTTCCATGCATAGGTGGTGGCCAAGTTTGACTCAGTTTGACTTGGCACATCAGTCCAGCACAGCAGGGATTTGCATCTCCATTACAACAGGACTACTCGCTTGAAGGTGTGTCTTTAAACTGAGGACGAGCTTGTTATTTTGTTATTTAAAAGCCGATACCTGTACACACCCGTAGCGATGCAGTAGAGAAACTAAGTTAGAAGCTACAAAAGTCCTGAGAGCTGAACACACAGAGATTTGTAAAAACATGATTCTCTCTGCTCTCCTACAGGGAGGGAGAAAAGGAGTAAAGCGGGGTTGTCATGGGTTGGCCTTAGTAGGCGAGACATCACCGCAGCCCGCTTTATGGTGAGTCTGGTGCACTTTGGTCCCGCTCCGGAGAAGGTCCATCTTGGGTATGACTCGGCACAGCTCAGTACTTTAAGTGGTAATGGAAATGCAAATCGGTGCAACACAATTTGACTTGACGTGGCCAAAAGTGACAATGGAAAAGACCCATTAATGTTTTGCTTTACTTATAATTTTGAACTGAGAATATATGCATTTACTCAGAAGAGTAAACGGATATTTTATCATTTAGTGATGTTTATTGCAAAACTGGCATAAATTTAATTAAATCATGACATTTAAAAGTCTTGCATTTATCATGCTGATAGACTAGAGCTGAAAAGATTAATCACTGAATCGATTATTAATTCACTATTAAATTAATCACCAACTATTTTGATGATCGATGAATCAGTTTGAGCAGTTTTTTATTAAGAAAAAAAGTCAAAATTCTCTGATTTCAGCTTCCTAAATGTAAATATTTTGGTTCCTTTGCTTCTCTGTGACAGTAAACTGAATATCTTTGGGTCTTGGACAGATTTTGGGAAAAACTGATCGACATTTTTCACCACTTTAAAACAAAAACTAATAATCAATTAATCAAGAAAATAACTGACAGATTAAATGACTATGAAAGTAACAGTTGCAGCCCGAATAAAACCTAGTTGAGTATTATGAGCCTCTAGCTGGTGAAGCTCTTGTCAGACAAATAAAAGCTTTTATTTTCTTAAGTCGCTGAGCTGAAAATGAGCCTCATCTTGATGTTTCCATTTGCCTCAGATCAGAATCACTAAACAGCTGGAGTTCTGCACCTCATTAACACAAACTGGACTGCAGTACCTGGAAGTGCCTCTGGAAGGCAGGGTTGGGAATCTGGTGGACCTTGAACATGTCCTTCCGTTGTCCATCCTCCTCCTCCTCCTCTACCAACATCATGGAGTCAATGAGAGAGTCCACAGCCGACAGCTGGGCGTCTACAGAGGAAACACGCAACACTTAATATTTTTCAATACTCAACAGGATCAAAGTAATTTAAAGGCTGGTGCCATAAAAGTATCAAAGTTTGGCACGCAGCCCTAAAAAGCCAGTCAGTATCACAATTATCACAACCTGAGTCACATGTAAAACACTCTGAGCCTGGAACCTGGTGAGGCAGCGTTAAAGTTGCTGCAGTTTTTACTTTCTGTATCACTGTCATGTTTACACCTGCAGGTCTGAATATTGCAGCTGCTGCTGTGATATTGATCAGACCTCTTGTGGAGAATCTGCAGTCAGTTACACATGAACGTGTGAGCCTGTGAGGTTCTTACAACTCAGCTCCTTCAGGTGTTATGTGTCTAAAAATAATCAAAACATAGCACAGGTTTGAAATGCAGAGACAGTACCTGACGGGGTGAATTTTTTGTTGTTTTCAAGAGAGGGAAACGTAAACTGTCTGAGGTCTTCCATGAAGGGCAGCTGGATGTATATCAGACACTATAAGGGTGAGAGAAAGACCGTTAACCCTCTGTTGTCTCACACACATTCAGTAAATATAATTAAAAACTGTGTCC
>JAJHUR010092086.1:0-16707 GCA_027495735.1 Lutjanus campechanus | reverse complement strand
TGCTGCTGCTGCTGCTGCTGCTGCCAGGCTATTAATAGATCTGCCATGCTTTCAAACGTGTGTGTGAGAGTCTGTAAATAAACTGCTGCTCACTGGGAGGGAACACAACTGTACACACACCGGGCTGGAAACACACAACACAACCGTACACACACCGGGCCGGAAAAACACAACACAACCGTACACACACCGGGCCGGAAAAACACAACACAACCGTACACACACCGGGCTGAAAAAACACAACACAACCGTACACACACCGGGCTGAAAAAACACAACACAACCGTACACACACCGGGCTGAAAAACACAACACAACCGTACACACACCGGGCTGAAAAAACACAACACAACCGTACACACACCGGGCTGAAAAACACAACACAAATGCAAAAACACACTTGAAGCAACGTGACGGCTCATTACAGCCTGGGAGAGCTGAGGATTGTGGGATTTTGTGGTTTGAGCTGAGATTTAAGGTGCAGACGTGTCACCTTTACTCTGCTAAAGAACGTTCTCTGACAGGTCTTTATCACCACACTGTTAGAAATTAAAGTGCTCCTTAGAACCAGAAGAAAAACTGACAAAAAACTGTGTTGTTAACATTTTCAACTATCTTCTCAGAGAAATGACCCAAATATTTATTCCCTGGTAGGACCTTTTATAAAAGTTCGACCTGGAACCCTTCCAGGGGGTTCTACCTGGAGCCCGGCACAAAAGATTGTACCTAGAACCATCTGTGAAAGGTTCCACCCTGTTCCACCCCTACTTGGCCTTTTCTGCCAACAAGGAACCAGCCATGTTCCAGGTCATGCTCCTAATTTTGAATGATTTGGACTAAAATTAACTCAGTTCAGAACCCAAAAAGTCGGTTCCTTACAGAAACCAAAGAGTAGCAGGTAGTCCGTCAGAACCAAAGTGGTTGTGCAGTGTTCTACAGGTCAGCGCCCTCTGTTGATCCTTGATTACGATTGTTCCACTCGTAACTGGTGGAAACGTGGGCTGGTTCACTACATCAAACCAAGGTTCCAAAAATCTTGAATCTTCTACAGAGAACCCTTCTACAGTGTAATGGTTCCACCCAGAACCCTCTCTGGGGTTTCTGTTCAGAGCCTTTTCGCCTTCTCAGGATGCTGACAAGAACCCACCCAGGGCTTCGATCAAAAACCTTTTTATATTTCAAGAGTTTCTTCTAGAACCCACCGACGCCCTTTTCCACCAAAATAGCTCTGGTTCTTGAACCGATTCTGTTCATAATCATTGGAACCTATAGAGCTCTCACCAGTTTTGAGTTTGGAACCATTACAATCAAGGATGCTAGCAGAACAGACATACTCACTTTGGTTCCCAAAGAGAACTTGCTATTTTTGGTTCTTGCAGGGAACCAACTTTTCTGAACCAATTTATTTTTGGTCGAAATGCTCCAAATTGTTCAAAATTAGGTGGAGAACAGTTCTATGGTGTAGTGGTTCCACCCACAATCCTCTCGGGGGGTTCTATCCAGAACCTTCCCACCCTCTAAGGGTGCCAACAAGAACCCACCCAGGGGGTTCTACTAAGAACCCTTTTATATTGCCAGGGTTTTATATAGATACCATACAAGGGGTTCCACAAAGAACCACATTTCTGAGGCACAAAACACAAGAACACAGTAAAATTAACTGATTAAGAAGGTTCCAGCTACATTTACGTTTAAAAGAACCATTTGGAACATGTATAAACATTTGAATATTTGAGGATCTTTTAACATCCATGACTTTAACAATCCCTGAAGAACCCTTTCTTCTTCTGAAGCAGATGGTTCTGGGTGGAACCCTAACCCTTCAGGTGGAACCGTGTTGGAACCTTTATTTCTCAGAGAGTACCCGGCCTGTCTTCAGTGGATACAGAGAGCTCCATGTGAGGAATTAAAATGAGAGCAGAACGACTCGCAGGCCTTCAGAGGGAGAACAACATGTTTGTTTAATCACGTCTCCGTTAGAATCCAGCAGCCAAGTTGCCTGGTAACTAAAGTGGAACGGAAACCGTCGACTTAAGAATCATAATTTAACAAAAGCAGCAGGAGAACGTCTTTGAATATCCACAGTCAAGGCCTCACAAACGTCCTTGAATACAGCAGCTCCGGTACGTGCAGCGTTTGACTCATGAGTTCTGTGTTCTCTTCAGGATCACACGTTCCTTTCATGGATCCATTTACATGCTGAAAGAAACCGTAAGCTGCACGTAAGGGCCGATGTTCTGAAGCGTTTGTGAGGTTTGTTCTTGATGAGAACATGTTGGTTATATAAATTAAATTCCCATGCAGCAGTTCTATGTTCTGTTTGTGCTGGTGAAGGAAGCCAAGCAATGTTCTGCTGTGGTGGAACACTCTTAGAAGTAAAGCTGCTAACTAGAACCCATATAGGGTTCTTTGGCTGGTCACCATAGGAGAACACTTTTGTGCTCCTGGTATAACCTTTTAAAAAGTGGAAGCTTTTTAAAACCCTCTCAGAAGGTTCTACTAGAACCCATCATAAAGGTTTATACCTGAAGGGTTCCAGCCTAACCCCCATATGAGAGGCTCTTCTGTGGAGTAATGGTTCCACCATGATCCCTCCTTGGGGGGTTGTATCCAGAACTTTTCCACTTTCTAAGGGCACTAACAAGATCACACCCCAGAGGTTCTACCAAGAAGCCTTTTGTATTTCAAGGGTTTTACCTAGAACCCACCCAGAGGGTTCTAATGTTTACATTTTTATATTCTAAGAGTTTTGTCTAAAACCCAGCCAGGGTGTTCTACAGAGAACCCTCTTACATTGCATGACTTTCATCTAGAACTCACCTGGGGGTCCTACCAAGAACCCTTTTCTATTTCAAAGGTTTGTTGTAGAACCCACCCACGAGGGTTTCATCTAGGACTCATGCAGGTGGTTCTACTGAGAACACTTTTATATTCCAAGAGTTTAATCAAGAACTCACCCAGGGGGTTCTACGGAAAACCCTCTTTATATCGCAAGGGTTTCATCCAGGACCCACCCACGGGATATGATCAAGAACCCATTTATATTACAAGGGTTTTATCTAGAACTCACACAGGTGGTTCTACTGAGAACCCTATTTATATTACAAGGGTTTCACCCAGAATCCACCCAGAAGGTTCAAACAAGAACCCCTTTATATTCCAAGAGTCTAATCTAGAACCCACCCGGGGGTTCTTCTCCCTTCAGACATGATTATAAATCATTTCAGATGACGTTCCGTGCAGAGATGACAGAACTCTCTCTGACACTGTGCTGTGTTGATTGTGAGCAGTTCAGGTGTGTTTGTGGTTAAATGACGTGTGATGACGACCTTGAGATGAAGGACGACTCGTCCGCTGCGTTCAAGAACTCCTGAATGAAAAATAACCGTTTTGTCTCTGTGTGAGTGACAGAACAAGAACACAAACTGTTCTGCAGATGAAACCACAAAGAGTTCATCAGAACCAGCTAAATAAAGCCTGACTCAGTTGTGTGGAGGGTTTGTTAGGGTGGGGGGGTTAAATTTAGCCGTGGAGGGAGGGGTCCTCCGTCCTTGTGCTGCCAGTCAGGCGCTAACAAAGAGCGCCGTGTAATAAATGGGACTTTAATTTGTTTTTCCTCGACAAGGTCGCCGTGAGTGATGGGTGAAAGGCAGCGACGGGATGTAGAGTTGGAGGGGGGGGGGGGGGGGGGGGGGGGGGGGGGGGGTTCATGAGGAGGGGGCGACTACAGCCTGGATTTACCTGAATGTGTTTGTAGCTTTGTGGCTTAAAACGCTAAAATCTACAAGGTGATTCTGCACGGGGACGTCATTCCTCTGACTTTGTTTGAATGCACACGAATGCATCAAAACAGTAGGAAGGGAGAGACTGACTTACTTGTGAGATGCTTTGTTGTCTCCATGGCAACAGGCAGATAAGGCTTATGGGTGCTGTAGTATTAAGAGAAATCTGACACACCAAACTTCAGCTAAAAAACTCAGGATTTAACAGGTTATTTTCTGTAGTGATTAAAAAGATGGTTTAGTGGGAGATTTATGATTTATGATTAATATCTTAATGGCCATAAATATGTGGACACACTTTTTATGCATCTTTTGCTCTGATCTGATTTTCCCTTCTTCTTTAAAGTTCTCAGCTTCTTAAATGTGAATATTTTCTGGTTTCTTTACTCCTCTCTGACAGTAAACTGAATATTTTGAGGTTGTGAGTAAAACAAGACGTTTGCAGACGTCATCTTGGACTTTGGGAAACACTGATCGACATTTTTCACCATTAAGTGACATTTTAGAAAATAATTGTTAGTTGCAGCCCTAATTTTATCTGATGTTTCTTTAATATTTCAGTCTTAAACTCGGGCCCTCAGACAATAAAAATGACAGAATTCAGTGAAACACATGAAAGAGATGAAGGAGGAAGCAGGCGGCCATGTTTTCAGTGAAGGTGTATTTAAGTAAAAGCAGCTCTCAGCTGCTTCAGAGGTCATTTCTCTCTCCTCCTCACTCCTGATAAGCTCAGTATTGGTTCTTTCAGATCCACTGAGCAGATTTTTTCTCTCTTAATGTTTGGCCCTGACACAGTCTGACTCTGCTGCTATCAGCGAGCTTCAGCTCTGCAGCGTCTCTGTCCGTCCAGACGGCTGCGATACGTCTTCTTTGCCCTCTGACATACATTGTGTTTCCATGTCGCCTGTCAGGGACACCAGCTGCTGCGTTAGCACGCGACTGGAAACCTAAACGGTGACCAGAGAGCCAATGAAAGCTGCAGAACGAGCTGCACGCTGCAGCACAACTCTGCAGCAATGAGTTTTATTTTAAAGGCTGACATTTCAGCTACCTCTGTAAATGTATTCAAATTAATTTCCCATTATTGCTGTGCTTATCGGAGGCCGCAGAGACGTAAACAAAGATGCGGACAAAAGCAATTAAAAATAAATGGGGTTTGGACAGAAGTGCCCCAGAGAAAGAGATAAAGGCAGGAACAGTATGGAGGCTGTTAGCTGCTGCCGCCGCCGCCTCGCTTTTATTTTTTATTTCTGTCACAACTGTTGGAGCTGCTGTGGACTTTTTGGGCGCCGTCCTGGGGCGTCATCACACTAAACGGCTAAATTAACCCAATTATTTGGAGCGAGCTGAAGTGGCGCTGCTGCCTGCAGGCTCTGTGTTCTTTCTGAGGACTGTAGATCCATATTGTCTCCACAGCTTCTGGCTACCAGAGTGTGTGTGTGTGTGTGTGTGTGTGTGTTCACTACACAGTATTCAGTGGTCAGCTGAATCTGGAACTGGAGAGTGATTACTGTGCGACTTTGCTTAATGAAAAATAATGACTCGCATGCCACAGTTTTTTTTTTCTTTTTGTTCATGCTCTTTAGTGTGGCATTAAAGGGATAGTTCTGTGTTTTTCAGTGTGGTTCTTTGAGGTACCCAAGCTATTTTAGACACCTAAATCAATATCAGTTTAAGTGTGTGTTATATTTAGGATATTTTCGCTGTTTTATCTTCCTGTCAGACTGACTTCTCTCTCAGGAAACTGCTTTTATATCCGACAACGATGACTCTCTCCAAACCAACCAAACTCCATTGACAAAATCAGTGATTTTAACGCTCAGAAGACAGAAGCTTCTGGTCTGCCGCCGTCTTGTTTGTGTTATTTTGTGACTTTGGTCACATTCTACTATTCTTTTAAAACACTGAAGTCTGAAGTATTTATATATGAAATAGATGTGTCAAAAGCCTTCAAAATCTAAAACTAACAATACCTCCTGATAATGATCATCTTTGTTTTAAAATATATTATTTATGAAAATGTTGGCCCTTTAAAGTTTGTGTCACAGACCCTGTTCACCTCCTAAACCAGAACTCCTGCTGCTTCTCCAGACTGGAGGGCGTGTCACCCTTCGTCTGCTGTCAGTGATACACTGACTGTGGAGAAGAACCTCCTAGAACCACACTTCAGAAAATCCGAACTATCCCTTTAAGCCGTGAACGTGTACCTGAGCTCTGTGTCACAGGGTTCCTTCAGAAATGAAAAGAAAAGCCTCGGCACAGTTTGTTCTACCCTTCACTGAAGAGGCTACAATAGTTCTTAAATGAAGGCCAGTTTCCGTAGCAACATGCCAAATATAACAAGGCTCCTGCTCGCATAAAAATAAAGACACAGGGATGAAGTCTAAGAGCAGCAGCAGCCGCCGCCGCCACGCTGCTGAGGACTGCAGGCCTGAGCTCACACTCGCTCTGATGGTATTCACTCTTTAAAACATGTGATTCTAATGAATGCTAATGAGCGGACGCTCGCCTGCAGCTCCGACACACTCACAGTCACTTTTTATCACCAAACACACACGATGCTCGGTGTGTTTTATCAGCTCGGAGGAGTGAGCGTGCAGCACAGGTGTCACTGACCTCCTCCCGTCTCCCCTCACCGAGGACAAAGCAGAGCCCGCAGCTCGACGGCAGAGGCTGCTGTGGAAGTTTAATGAGAAACTGAATAAAACTGCACCTCCATAAAGACTCTGAGAGACAGAAACAACCCAAATCAAAGCAGCAGAGGTGGAAATATCCTGATTTATGCAACCTGAGAGCATCTCATGCAGACTATCCCTGAAATGTGCAGGAACATTTAGGAATTTTTAGACGTAGTTCCTGGTTCACACATGCAGCTGTGCTTTCTCAAAAGTCAGCCTCTAAATTCTTTGCCCAATATCTCCCAGCATTCATTGCTAAAACTGGGTGGAAACTTGAGCTGCAACCAATGATTACATTCATCATCAATTAATTATTTTCTTTCTTGGTTGTTTGATCCATAAAATGTCAGAAAATGGTGAAAAAATGTTGATCTGACGTCCTCAAACAACTCTCTGCAAACCAACCAAACTCCACTGGTAAAATCATCCATTTTACCGCACAGATCTCAGGAGTCGCTGGTCTACCCATCTGTTCATTTTGTTTGTTTTATTGTGTGACATTTGTTCTTTAAGGTTGGTTTGGATTCACCAAAGCACACAATAACAGAAACAAACCGACAGATGGAGGCAGCAGTAGACCAACAACTCCTGTGTTCTGTGAGCTAAAATGACTGATTTCTTCAAAGGAGTTTGGTTGGTTTAAAGAGAGTGAGAAGAGGCTCATGTGAGTTCTAGTCTTCACAGACATGCATGTAAACTGCAACTTGACTGTTTGAGGCAGTAATTCTAGTTTTGTAAATCGGTTGAGTCAGAAACACATATTTGATTTTGATATAGATATCCATGAATATCTGCCACTGCTCCCATTCTGCGTAAGAAATGTTCCTGAAGATCTCAGAGGTAAACTGCTCGTGTAAATGGTGAAAATCACTCACACATTATTCCAGTAATTTACCAGGCACTGTGTGCAGAAGAGGCTTTGGATAGACCCTCCCTGCCTGTTAAACTCTCAAAATTGTGAATGAAACAAGCGAAAGAGTTTACAGAGGATTATTTTCCTTGAATAAAGTGCTGCAGAAAACATATAACAGGGTTTTATTCTGACACTAAACTTAGAAAGCAGGCAGCAGACGATGTGGGAGTGTTGGGGGAGTTGGGAGTCGATTGTGCATTTCATTTTCAACTACTCGCGTCCAAATAAATGTGAGCACATTCAACAAGACTGCTGGTTCCCCTCGGTGCTGTGTGGACCTTTAATTTGGTGTTCTTTATGTAATGGTAGTGTTCCGTGTCCACTGTTCTGTGCAGTGATGTCCGGTTCCTCCTGTAATGGATTCTGTGTCTGACTCACATGTGCTGCAGCAGAGACAAAAGACAATTTCATTTACCTGTGTCTAATGAAAAGGCAATTTGTCGTGTGATAGCATGGAGATGGAGTGGCACGCTGACACACACACACACACACACACACACACGCTCGTCCTGCAGCCTGCAGCTTCAGAGCAGAAATGAATGACACTGTGTCGTCTGCCTGCAGCTCCCAGAGGCAAACTGAGAGGCCATGCCACGTCTGCAGCTCCACAAACTCAATCATTTTCTCCACGGTGACCTGTTAGAGAGCGACCGTCCACAGTCCCGCTCAGTGTTCGCCTGGAAAAGCTCAGGGTTTGATGCAAGATGGTGGAAACAGGAAGCCAGTGCAGTCAGAAAACTGTAGCAGTGGTTTAAATAACGATGAAAACTAGAAATAGTTTAATAAATCATCTCATATACCACTGCTTAAGAGTTCTAGATTCAAATTTAAACAGGATTCAGCAACCGCACGACGACTTTCTTGTATTAAATTTGTAATAAAATGCTCTTTAGGTCAGATTTGTCATTTTCTGAAGAGCTGCCGTGTTTTTATGTTTTTGAAAAGTAAAAAAGTAATAAAAGCTCCAGCAAGCAGTGCAAGGAGAAGTTCATGGTCCTGAAGCACTGAGTGGTTTATACAAGTGGCAGTAATTCAAACTCTTGTCTATGACACACTGTGTGTGTCTTTGAATCATCTGTGTTAACACGCAGCAGCAGCATTCAGAACAAACTCACAGGTTTGTGGGTTTTTTTTTGGGGGGGGGGGCAGCTGAGATAAGACCTGCAGCAATAAAAGCACAGTGAAAGTTTCCTCAAGTCGTGCCTGAACATAAATCCTCTGGTGTTGTCAGGTTTTTAAGGTGGTACAACAGGACCAAAATCTTGTGTGTTGCACATTTTCTGTAAATTCAGTGAATAAATAGTTTATATAAAATGATGACATGGAAAGGTCAATTTGTTGTACATTTTTAAAGTATGTTTTTTTTAAAATGTACAAGCTCCTCGTTGTTGTTTTCTCCGGTTTGGAATGACCCCGTTCTGTCTCACGTTCACTTGCCTCCATTTTTGTTTCTGCTCCCTTCTTGCAGTTTTCCTGCGTCCGTTCATGCTGTGCAGAGGATTGGACAGTGTCACCCAAATTATGAAAAATATCGCTATACATAGTCAGAATCCTTTCACTTTTCACTCCCATTACTTTATTCCAGTTTTCTGTTTTCAGATTAAAGACATTTGGGCATATCCAGTCACTCGTTTGTTCAGTACACTTGCTGAAAGAATCTATTAGACTGTTTTTCTCTTGGTGACGTATTTTAGGTATATTTGGGTGTCGTCTGCATAATTATACAGGTTGATTTTGGCCTAAGAGACACATGTCAATGTAAAATAAAAGTGACCCAAGGATTGAGCCTTGGGGGACTCCATACACATCAGTTGTTGTTGCTTTACAGATATATTTCTCTACTTTTTAAACTTCTGTTTATTATTATTAATTTTTAAGTAGCAGCAGACCTCCACCAAGGCCCAACGCCCGCAATGTTAACAAAAGTCATAAATAATTTTAGTGTTCTGCAAAATTTATTGCTGTCTTCTTTGCCTCATGCATGAAAATTAGGCCATTTCTAAAAAAAAAATCTATTTGACAAACAGACAAACAGTTCTGAAAACATGACCTCCTTGGTGGAGGTTATTACATCTTATGTGCTTATATTTTATACATTTATTAGTGCAAGGGAGAAAAAAATGCATGCAAACAAAGAGAGATATCACCGTAGATATCAGCATGTTATCTTATTGAAATAGTCTATAAAATTTCACCATATCAAGTAGAATATGTTCATCTTTCTTGCTGTAAGTGCTTCATTTACAAATCTACAGAATTTGGGTTTGGTTCGAGTTGCATCTGTAAAACCTCAGACAGAGTTTCTGAAATATTTTGGTCCAGTAATGCTAAACAATGCTCGTGCAGTTCCAAAACATTTGTGCTAATGCAGCCGGTGTCCGTCCACACCGATCACAGGATGGATTTATTGTTGGAAACATCTCTCACATGCTGACATATCCACGTCTGGAAATCCTGCCAAGCTTCTCTTATTCTGCTTGCTTGTGTTTGGCTGGTCTTTAGCCTCCTACAGTAACCCAGTAAAAGCTCTGATAAGTATTAGTAAGTTATTTATTAACCATAAATTAAGCTGCAGCTTCTGTATAAAGGATGTCGTGTCTAGAAACAAAACTCAGCTGCAGCAGCTGCTTTCAGAGAATCCTGCCTGGTCAAAAAGTGGCACTGCTGCACAGAAAAAAATGTGTTTTTTTCCTCTAAAATTCGACAGAACAGCTGGTAAATCGAGCTTCCAAGAGCTTCTTTTAATTAACATGTAGAAACAGTATCCACAGGCGTCCTAAATGAAGCTCCAGCAGTCATTTTCACTGTAACTAAGTGGCTCTTTCTCCTGCTGGAGCTGTGAATATGTGAGAGCCACACCTCTAATTGAACACTGGCATGTCGGAGCATGTTTCAGCCTCACGCTGCCATCAGCTGCTCTCACACCGGGGACCAGGCCTCTTCTTCCTCTAGACCTCTGCCTCGCCGCCTCCTCACACCTCCTCCTGCTCCTCCTGCTCCTCTACTCCTCAGACGGTCCCCTGTGATTGGCTTCTCCATCACATGAGCCAGTCCTAAAACCAGGATTACTAACCTACAGGAGAGTCTGGTTAACCTAAAACTACAGACAACCGGGCAAAAATATTTTTCTACTCTGGCCAAAGTAAAAAACATACAGAAATATGTCACCATCTCAAGCAAGTTGCAAAATATCTCGGCACCTTCTGACCTGCGGCCGATGTTTCAGGTTTCTAGAAGATGATTCCCCAAAATTTCAGTAAAATGTCGGCTTGTCCAACATTTTTATCTGTGACAAGATATTTATGAAAAAATTACTAGATTTTCATGAAATCGAAAGTGTTTATTCATAATCTCTGGAGGATGAATCAGGACGATTTTAGAGACCTTTTAATCTTTCCTCTAGTGCCAGCATCAGGACAAAATTTATACAAGAAGAAGAAGAAACTAACTTTTTTTCAGGTCAGATTGTAATAAAATTTCACTGAGTGTGTTAACTGTCCCCAGAGGATGAACCTTTTCCATTTTGGAGACTTTCCTGTACTACCATCCTCAAACCAAATTTTCCACCTCAGCTACAGTTTTGTCTTAGATATTTAAATATCAAGTTCACTTTCAGCAACTTCAAACTCTAAGCTCTGGATTTTCATGAAATCTGCTGTTGATCATTCATGGTCCCCAGAGGAATGAATCTGAATGACTTTCTTTCCCTTAAGGAAAATTCTTACGTTTTTCTCCTACTTTTACACACTAAATAAACAAAAGAATTATAGTAAATTTGATAGAAGACATTCATGGTCTCAAGAGGATCAACCATTTTTGACCATTACCTTTTACCACCATCAGGAAAAGTGATCAATCCTGCACACAAAATATCACAGATTTCATGATATATTTGAGCTCATGTGGTGATAAACTTTGTCATTCTCAACATTTCTTTCAAGGTGACCTCATTTTTCACCATGTTGGAATTTTATCTTTTCTCTATTCAGCCGTGTTGGATTTTATTAAAATTTTCTGCGACCTTTGCCTGTGACCTTCAAACATAATCGCTTTGAAAAGTTCCTCGCTACTTTTGGCAGCTGCCCCTCGTTCATTAAACCACCAAAGAAACGTTTTCCAGGCATTTGGCGGGTGTTAAATTTGGGACCTGGGCTGCGCTGGATGGAGGAGTGCTGCGAGGAAGGCGATGGAGGCAGCTGGGCAGGTGGCCGCCCGTTTCCCACGAGGCTCCGCGGTTGCAGCTTTGAGAGATGAAGCCCGTCAGAGTTAGCCAAACAGCGCTAATGCTCTCCCCAGAAAGCCTCCCCGTCCAAATGCTAACAAGAAAGCAAAAGCCGGCTGTGTTTGTGTGCATTTTGAACAGATGCTCTGGCTGTAAATACGGAGGGGGGAAACGCCATTTGTTTTCATTTTGTTGCATTGAGGGGAAGGGGGAGGATTATGTGGTGAGAGAAAACAGTCATTCAGATGCAGTCAGCAGCAAATTCACTCCGTCCTTCCCTCTGAGTGAGCCGATCTTTATCTCCTGTCCTGCAAACCAAATATTTGGATTTTAGCAATGAAGGACAAACACAAACAAACACAGTCGGCTGATTTTAATACAGAAATTCACTTTGTGTGTTCTCCGTCTTCTGATGACCAATCAGCTGCTTCCTCTGTAGTCTTTTATAACCTTGATGTGGGCTCTTTAAATGTATTTTCAAACAGTTTGTTTTGGAAAAGTCTCATTTTGGTTTCACTGTGCTCGTTTACTTCTGACAAATCTGCAGCACTCAGTCATTTAAGAGCAGCCAACAGATTTTTCTTGGAGCTCGAAACGTAATGAAAAAAAAATCACCTCCCGAACGAGTAACTGCAGCTCTCAAGTGTCAGATTGTCGAGTTTAAACCACAAACAGTGAGCAAAAATAGGTTTGAAATGAAAAAGTAAGTAGTAACTTCATAAGTAAGTAAAAATAACTAAAGAAGTTTGCAGCAGCGCCACCATCAGGCCAAAATTTCTACAAGATAAACATGCGCATTGTGAACATGCACATCTTGTTCATGTTCTAAGTTGAGCTTCTTCTTGAGTTTTAATGATGAAATTTTGATGCATCAACATGCATCAGAAATCATTTTAAAATGACACTGTTGTCCTCTGAATCAGAATCAAGATTTCAGCCCCTCGTCGTGCTGGTTGTTGTGAGTAACTCGTCTTTTTGGGAACAAAATCTCCACAAAAATCAATATGGTAAATGAACCAAAACTGTAAAACTGATCATTGTCTTGCAGAGTTTTCATGCGCACACAATCAGAGTCATGTTTTTCATTCAGTGTTTGTATCCTTCAGGTAAATAACGTGGCAGTTATTTTGAATATTTAGAAATTTAGGCTGTTTAAATCCATATTTTGTAGCTGGAAGTCTCCATCTTTGTTTCCTTTTGCTGATGAATTACAGTATGTGTTTCTTGGCATGTTAGCAGGAACAATTGTAAATACCATCAAATCTTCTTCAATCACATCACTCATGTCTCCAAACAGACTGTTGATTTTGGCTGGAATTACTTTCAAAGATTCATTATTTCTGGATGTTTGGCAGCGACAGCGGTTCATGTTGGGGAAGAGACTTTTATTTATTTACTGACCATCAGATTAAATGTTGGTGTAAATGATTTAACTGCCTGTTGCTGGTTAAGTAGCAGACATGGATGTAAAAGTTGTTTTTTGCATTGATAAAATTGTCACAAACATTTCCAACTTGTTGTGTTGTGAAGTCCAAACGTCAAAATTTGATGACAAAGAGACAGATGGATTGTTATTTAGCTAAATATTCTGCTTCAGTCTGTATTTGTTGGCATTTAGCCTTTAAAAAACATTTTCACTGCAGTTTAAAAATGGTCTCCTCTCCTCAACCCAAAACTTCCTCATGGTGGTCAGTGACGAGATATTACAAAAACAAAAAATGAACCCGTCCTATTTTTGACAGTCAGGAAAAATGATCAATCCTGCACACAAGATATCAAAGATTTCATGATATAATCAAACTCTTGAGGAGTTAAACTCATTTCTGTCAAGGTGACCTCACTTGTCATCAAACTGAAAAAAGTTTTATTAGCATGATGACATCATAAAATACGATGGAAAGAGACTGGAAGCTTCTGATGCTCACTAGTGCATATATACTCGTCATAGTTGTCCAAAGTGATGTAATGTCTGTTTGTGCAGGTGTGTGTACTTTTGCATGGTGATGTATACAAACCATTTCTCCTGAGCACATCTAGTTGTTAAAAACCCACAAGGGGAAGATTTTAATTTGTGTGTTTTAAAAGAAATACAGTGGAAATCAGCTGCTGCAGCCGTGGTGTTTAAATACCAGCTCGAATGAGACACTGTGAAGCTCTGCTGCTCACAGTATCCTGAATATTTCCTCCCTAAAACCCGTCTGTACTCTGTAGTCACCTCAGACTGAAGAAAGCCCTGTGCAGGCAGACAGACAGACAGGCAGACAGACAGACAGACAGACAGACAGACAGTAGTAACAGTGAATGAGTAAAACGTCAGACACGGTGTAGTCGTTGTGAAATGGTTGAGGCGTTGCGGCGCAGTAATCTCTCTCTCTCTCTGACGCAACGCCGCTCAACTCCCAGAGACAGCAGCTGATTTGGAAACTATCAGCACTCTGCTTATAAATTTCCCCAGTGTGAAAAGCAATGCATACCCAATGAATCCGCCCGTATTTATCTACCCGACTATCCACACACACTCGTCTCACTCCGTCCCGACCAGCTGCCCCGCTGCAGGGAAATAAAAAATAAAAAAAGAGAGATTCAGTTTTCCCGCTCCGCTCCGCTCCCCAGACGGTTCCACACGTATCCTTCAGATTACAGATGACAAATAGACACAGATCTTCTTCTGCCGACTGGGAGCGGTCCAGCTGTGAGAGCACGGCGCCGTTTGAGCCTCCAGAGGTTTCTCTGGGGTTTGTTAGTGTTTGTTAAAGTGCAGGGTGGGCGAGGAGGAGAAGAGGAATCCACTGCAGCATGAAGAGAAGCACGCAGGGAAAAAGTTTGCAGTGTTCCGACGAAAATAAGAAAACAAAACAGACGTCAATAAATAAATAATACGGTCCAGTACTGCATCTTATTGATTATTCTCCAAGTTTTTTAATAACAGTGCTGCATGGTCCAGACTGATAATGCTCCAAATTTATCTTTATTCTGGTTCCAGCAGTTTGAATCTCGGCTCCTCGAAAACATAAATACACACGTTACAACTTTCAAAATGAAAAATTCAGTTTAACAGGCGTCTGATTGCTTTAAATTCCTCTTAACAGACTGAACAGACTCATTCTTTCCTCTCATCAGTCAAACTGTTTTACGTGCTTCACAGAAGGTGTACTGCAGATATGAATCTTACAATTGCAGAATTTCTTCCACAGTCTTTATTTATCAAGTACACGGTCGTATTTATGATCCAGTTTCAGACATTTATTTTCTTTTTTCTTTTTCTGTCTCTGTTGCAGAACCAGACGTTGTGTAAAGGCCTCAATGAACTTCAGAATGGACAGGTAAGGAGCTGGACTCTGATGATGATGGTGAAATGTATATTCAACAGCTGACCTGACTGTTTGTCTGAGAGAAATGAACCAGTATCACAGCAGAAACTTTCAGCAGTTTGTTGCTTTTTGTTAAATTGCTGAACAGTGTTTCTCAGACAGAAATTTGCACGAGTGCGGAACACAACCTTCTTCCTGTATTTGCTTTTTCGCTCCTGCCCCCCGAGCGAATGTTCTCATGTGGTTTGTAGTTCTGCATTTTGGTTTGCTTGGATTTTTATTATCTGTGTGTAAAGAAACTGAAGTTCACAAACTCATTAACTGATTCGGAGCGGAGCAAATGAACTACTGGTGTGAAAACGCCCCGAGTCATCTTATTATTATTCAAGTGATTTTATTGACTTTTTGCTACACCAAAGATGGAGGTCAGAGGGTTGAGAGTGATATCTGTGCTGCATATAAATGGTTGGTTGAATCTTAGACACGTCGGGTTTGACCTCAGGAACATTCAAGTCAACCTAGAACACTAAAATAGCAATAATCTGAGCCTGATTCATACTGACGATGAGTGCAACAGTTCTATGTGTCTGATATCACTACTTCAAGTTCCTCCTTCTTATATGTGCGAGAGACGGGGAGGCAGTTCACCAGCATCTTCCCACTGCATCCTTCTCTCCTGCAGCATTTTTTAAAATAAAGTTCAGACTGCGACCGATCCTCTGCAGCCTCTCCCAGAGGCCTGGAGGTCTGACCTGTACTGGATCCAGCCAGATTAAAGAAAACACATGATGGTGCAGAAAGTCCACTTCTTTGTGCGACTTGACCTCGGATTTAGGCCGATCATGTGGTCACGCTGATCAAAAACTCTTCTGCCTCACTCGCCGCTCTGTTCGCTGAAGTGGGGAAAATGGTTGAAAATGAGAAGAAGCAAGTCCTGCTGTCAAAGGTCAGGGGTTAAAACGTGTCTTTTGATCAATCTGGAAATCATTTTTTAACACATTTTAAATATTTAATTAAAGGTGAACTGCGGATATGAATCTTAAATTTGCTGGATTTCTTCCATAAACTTATTTTTATTTGGCGACCCAAAGAAAAGCTCCTGTGACCCACCTGCGGGTCGCAACCCAGTGTTTGGGAATGACTGCAATACAGGACATTAGGAGTCAAATAAACTGCATGTGTGGTGTTTCAAATAAAGGCCTCAGTGTCACGTCCCCCACAGAGGACAAAGATGAACTGCAGAGTCTTCGAAGGACAGGTTGGACCGTAAGTGATGATCAGCCAAACTTTATCTGGACTCACATAACATTTGTTTTTGTCCTGCTGCAGTCGATCAAAGAGGAGAAGAACTGATTCTCCTTTAACAGAACCTCCTCCTCCTCCATAGATTTTAGAAAAGTGAACGGGGCAGTTTCCTTTGTGTCGTCCCCTCCGTGGGTCCACAGTTCATCTCTGTCCTTTCCTAAAGTGACAGTAAGCGCTTGTGACTGCAGGGAAAATGCTGAAGAATGTAAATGGCTTCTTCAGCTGCTTTCAAAGAGCAGAGACAAAAACACAGGCGAGTGGAAGAATAAAAAAAAAGATGGAGATTCATTACACGTCAGTTTAATTTCAGAGCTGCGATTCATTACGCGGTGGAAGTCGATTTCTCCTCCTCACATTGTTGTGGCAGCTCGGCGTTCTGCGGGCCCTCACACAGCAGAGCATGCAGCGCGTTTAAAAGAAAGAAAAAACCTAATTAAAATGAACTTTGCGCTCCGTGATGGGTGGATAATTGTTGCAAGGCACCGGCGTGTGTAAT
>JAJHUR010092085.1:0-30332 GCA_027495735.1 Lutjanus campechanus | reverse complement strand
TTTTGACCTGATGATGGTGCTACATGAGCAAAGTTATTACAAATAACCCTGAGAAGGTAATGAATGTCTGCTCCAAAATTAATGGGAATGTATCCAAAAGTTATCCAGTCATTTCACATAAATGTCAAACTCCTGGTGGCCATAGTATAAAAGGATTATTAAAGTCATGTTCAAAACTTTGCACCAATCCACCAAGAAGATGTTGAGATATGTCACTGTATAAGGGTAATTTTGGCCTGCTGGTGGCTCTGTTCTCAGCCATCATGAATATCTGCATCAGATAGTTGACATTTTGTTTAAAACTGTTTTTCAAAGGGCTGAAACATTAATAGACCTTTTAATAGACCTTTTTCATGGCAGCCACATTGATATGAAAAAGAAGGGCAAACACAAGTGTTACCAATGATACTAATTCAGGTCCTGTTCCATTGAGTGTAGCAGAGCCTTTACTGCCTCACCAACATGCACACAAGCAGCACACTTAATTAGTATCATTAGTGTTTATCCTACTATTTCATATCAAAATAACTGCACAAAAAAAGTAAAATACATTTTGGTTTTGGACTGTTAGCTGGACAAAACCCAACAATTTGAAGACGTGGGCTCTAAAATAACACTTGACATTTCTCAACATTTTTCTCACATTCTATAAAGGTATATAACAGTTAGAGTCGTGTCTTAACAATAGTGTTGAAGGTATAGATATTAAACTATATCTACGGTTGGAGGGCCATACCTGCAGCTCAGTCATTGTATGTACACATGGCAAACTTTGCACACAGTAGAAACACACAGTGCTACACAAAGCTTGGACACCAGACTATATAGTATAGTCACCCTACAGATTTAAACACAATGAAAACTTATCATTGCGAATACTTAATGAAAGGAAAGTGAAGTGAAAGGAAAGTTTACAGTAGTGGGTGCTGAGTCACACAGAGGAAGAAACATCAGGTGAGCTGGAATTTCCCTCATTCTTGTCACTGTGAAGTTTTTAGTGTTTATATTTGGATAAGTGCTTGTCCCAGACAAAAACCTTACTGGCGGATTAGACACGCTTATCTATTAATAAATGTTAAGAAATGCTCAGTGACTCTGCTCTTTTTCTTTTATCATACAAATTCATGCTCACCAACACTCCACATATGTGCTTTTTAAAATTTTTCTGCCATTTTGAGACTGCAAAGTAATTTCTGTCATGACAAAATGGAACAAGATAAGGATGAATTCAGAGCAAAATTATTATTCTTTATATCTTTGATTTTTATTTTTTTTTACAGAAAAATGACACTGTTGTGGCAGAAAGCGGTAAGGGAGACTTAAGTAGTCTGAGACTTGGCACAACAAATACATCTGTATTTTCCCACTCCTGAATGTAGCTGTTTAGGAAAAGTCACTGCATGTTCGTCTGCCTCACGGTCTGTTTATGGTGTCAAATTGCAGAGGAGAGGATGTTAAATAAAAGCAGTGAGACCTGCATGGACATCAGTCAGATGAAGGACATGTTTAGGTTTACAGTTCAAATAAGTAACACAGAAATGTTGAGCCAACATAAGATCATTGAGGTGACCTTTGATTTGTGCACCAGTCGGATGTTTTTGAACTTATATAACCCTTCTAAGTTATTATAAGTGAAGAACACCTGATTTTCTACAATATAAATACAACAAAACCAAAATACCTCTGACATAATGTCATAGTAATAATGCTGCATCATGTACAGAAAGTGACCACAATGACATCCATAGTGTATGCTCTCAGTGTCAACCCACACCCAAGACCCAATTAGCACCTGACAGAGTCATCTCCAGCTTTCTCAGAAAAGTGATACTAGACAGTAAGATTAGCCACTTACCTCAGGAATTTCAACTGCGTATGGAGCCTAAAATAATTCCTGGTGTCTTCTGTTTTAGTATTGTTGATTGTTGTGAGGAAAACCTCAGCCTCCTCTTGTGATGCTGTTAAAACAGAGAGCAAATAAAGATTTGTAAAAAAAACAAAAAAAACAAAAAACATTTTGTCCATCACATCACTCTGATAATCAAACTGATACACCTGAACTGGCCCTTTAAACTTTATTTGGCAGACTTTACACAGTGAGGTGTGTAACACTTAATATGAGATGTACTTGCAGATTGACTACGTGTGTTTGATCAGATTTAAAAATGAAGTTCTCATCACAACAAAGGACAGCTTCTGGATGATTTCTTCAGAGGACATTTGGTATTACTCAGGCATTTATTCAGTTTATTGTGAGACAAATCCTAATTCTATGGGAGCAAATGATTATTTTAATTACTGATCAATTGATGTTTTTGATTTATCTATTGTTCATTTAAAAGATAGCCCAAGATGACTTTGAGTGTTTAGTTCAAAGACATCCATATCCTTTTTGCTTTGTCTATTTTCTTTTTCCCAATGCCTAAGATGATGTCTTCAAATGTGTTGTTTTATCCACAATCCAAAGCTATTCATGAATGGGAGAGGGTTAGATGTCCTCATATATTTGCACAGGTGATAGGCGTTGAAAGGTGCAGGTGACTAATGAGACACAGGTGATTTGGATTCTTAGAAGGCACAGGTGGTTTAACTATTGAGATGCAGGTGATAGTTTGGGGGAGAGTGGTGTGGTCCTGTTCCTGAATCAAATTTCATTTAAAAAAACAGAAAATATTCACATTTAAGAAGCAGAAACTAGAGAATTTTAACATTTTTCTTTAAAAGAAATACTCAAAATGATCATCAGAATAACAGGTGATTAATTTAATAATCAATGCATAATCGAGTAATCAATTAATGGTTGCAGCTCTAGTTGTAAGAGCATTAAAGCCCGAGTCCAGTTCCAGGCACCCTGTGGAGTAAAACTGCACCCATGCCCTAAGTGTTACAAGTGATGTGATGGCCACTAGAGACTCTCATAACCTCATCACTTACTCACACAAAAAAGAAAATGATGATCAACTGCAATGTAAACTGTACATGTACAACATTACTTTTAGTCATTACTGTTTGTTGTATTTTATGTTTAAACAAAGGTGAGGAGCAAATGTACCATACATCACACAGAACATGAATATTCACAGTAGAATTTCAATCAATAGATGTCTGTTAGCTGACATAGGCGGAGCTGCAAGACACGTGTATACTGGCCTTCTTGCACAGCAGACATTACTCGAACCTACTTTTCACAGCAGGAAAAACACTGGTGTATATAATAAAGTTAATGACTGATGATGCTTCAGTCTCAGGGTGCTGGTATTGTGTATTCTGTCTTACTGTCAAGACATAAACAGAGCCTTAATATCAATATTATTAGTAACACTTGTGCATTGCCATCGTTATTTAAGAAAAAAGCTGACAGTTTAACATCAGGGCTGATTCTTTGCTTCTTTGATTTTTTTTTTTTTTTTTTTTGGCATACTACCCGTCAACCCTACTTAACATTACTGTAAAACTAAAAAATAGTGTATTTCTTAACTTTGATTTAAAGTAGTAGGCTATTTCATAATTTTGAGTTACAATGGGGATTTTTATTTCTGTGATTCCTATTTTTTTATTTTTGAGACAAAATGGGGCTTCTATATGTTTGGATTAAGGCGTACAGTATATATAATATAAAACGAAATATATACATTTTTATATATTTAAATGACGCTAAGCTAACTTTACATAGCCTAAGTAACGTAAGGAACTTGCTAATAAAAAAAGACTGTTTGCAGTAAACTTTATTTAACTGGGGTGATACCTCAAATAATCACTCATATTTTAATAAAACTCATCCGAAGCAATAAAAAGCGTCTTTCCAATATTTTTATCATCAAAATCTGAGCGTAAGTCATAAAAATACTATCGTGTTTGTGAACGTATCAGCCTACCTGTTGATTCATTATGCCAACGGTCAGGTTCTGTGGTGCACGCGGAGGTGCCTCGCGCTGCGCTCACATGACGTTACCCAGCATTCAGTGTGACACAAACCGGCAGAACATCAGGGAAGGAGAGGATGCGGGTGGGTAAGTGAATCCTAATTTAAAACACCACGGAGAAGGCACAGTTATGTTCACATATCTGTCGTGTTTGGAACATTTATAGCGTTTTGTCTCGGTGCGGGATGTTTAGTGACGAATATGAAACGATGTCATTGCATTTCAGCGTTTTGAACGTGGCTCTAAAGCAAAAAGCAACAGGGTGATCGACGGTTAACTCCTCCAACTTGGTGGCGGTGGTGTGAGCGAAGTTGTCACCGGTAGCCAACGGCTGATCGATACCAACAATAACGAGAATGGCTATGACAACATGTTAAGAGTGAGCTTTGTGTGAAGGTATGCGGAAGAGCAACGCCTGCCCCAAACCTGAAGAAGAAAGGCGTTTTAACAGCATGAGAAGCTGATATATGTGTGCAGTGTAAACTGATATCGGTGATCGGTGTTGGACAGTGACAGACAGAGGCGAGCCTGTTGACAGGTTTACGTCATTTATCAGCTGTTTTGGTTTAAAGGGCTGCTGGAGGACAGCCCAGGCTCTTTATTTTGGTAAATGGGGAGATTCAGCTGGGGAACAAAGGGATTCAAGGACTCAGTTATGCAAAACAAACTGAAAACGAAATGGTATCTTGTGGACTGGAAAATTAAAATGACGTTTATCAGACAAGAGATTAACATAGGTTGTCAGTTCAAAGTACACATATGTAAATACAAAACCAACAGCAACAGACAGATCACAAAAACAAACAAACATGCATCATAGTGCATTCAAGCATAGATAGGAGGACATACCACCTGTACAAGTATGAGTAAACTATCCATATAGTTTATGAATGTGTCCCAGGTTTTTTAAAATCTCACATTTTTTTATCTTATAAATTATTATTGATTAATGGACTGTTACCATTTTCATCTATCGGTTAAGGAAAATTCACAAAATTTGCAACCCTTTTCATGGAATTTTGTTGACTATAAGAAAAATATGGAACAATAACAGTCTGATGATGATATTTACTGTTTGATCACTTTCATCTCTGCAGTCACGGTACAGTTACAGAGCTCTACACCAAATTACAAACGCAGATAATAATCCTGTCTTACGTGACTCTGTGGGACAGAGGTTCATTTGTTGTCGGGGCCAAATGCAGCTATCGAAGACTCTGAAGTTATGTCCTCAGTATTGTTTACAGGGATTTGAGGGATTCAAATGACCTGAGGAGAGTTTTACATTTCACAATTACAGACCAACTACAGGCTGATTTTGATATTCCTGAGAGACTATTTTTGAATGTGATGGTATTTAAAGAAAAGGGTTAGGCCTAAGTGCAAATGGGATTTAGTATTTCTCCAACAGAGTTATATTTCTGGCAGTGTGGAAAACTCTTTGAAACCGCACAAAGACCATCACACAAGGAGATAAATTTTGAGATATGATAACTGAGGAGAAATTTATATAATGAATTTGTTGGTGTCTAGTGTTTGTTCCCATGGCCACAGACTTGTCTGTAGTCAAATGCAGATCACACTGGGGCCCAGGGGCATCGAAATATATCCCATATCCAATGCAGATGGCTCAAAGAACATCTAGTGACTGCGCTGGCATATTGCTGTTGTCATAAGCCTAAAGGCCGCCCATTGAACCACTGAGCAGAAATACAAAAACACAATCAAGCATGTGTCAAAACCGTGATAAAGCCTCCAGTGTTTATGAACATTGTCACGACTAGCAGAGTGTCCTGATTTCACTTCCAGCTCCAGGCTGTGTACGCTGACAGCTGCTGTTGACACAGCAGAGATTTTCTACTTTTTATAACATTTAAAGCTACACTGACTGCACAGAGTGTCTCTACATCAACATTAACAAGATTGCTGTAATGTAGGTTGGTAACATGCATGACTAATGTCAGTGAACTGCACACTGCATGCTCAGTGCATTGTGCAATCAATTATACTATATATACTCATATATCTACCTCAAGAACTACCTGTGGGGCACTATGATTAAAATCCTCTCTCAAGTTATATGCAATTTATATCATGATATTCATCGTATATGTTCTGGAATCGTACAGTTTCTGGAAAATCAGTTGAGAACATTGAGATTCATGGGTTGGAAATCAAATGTCTGTTTTTGGCGAATCCAGCAAATTAAATACCTGGCACACCAATGCACTTTGTCACACTGATACAAAAAAAAAATTCTTGTAAAATATGATAAGATTAGATATACTTTATTGTCCCAGAGGGGAAATTTGGCTTGGGCAATAGTGATGCACACAGCTGCAATCAACCTGAAAATGAAACCAAACATAGGCAACGAAACAGTACAGAAGACACATTAATAAATACATACAACAAAAAGAAAGATGTATAACATCCAATAAAAAGATGTTAAATACATTAGAAAATACATGTAAAATATTATTGTACAGTTTGCATGACAACAGGTGTCTCATATATATTGTTAAAGGGATTGAAATTCTAGGGCTGTGTATTGGCAATAATTTGGGATACGATATCACGATACAGGGATTATGATTTAAGATATATTGCAATACTGTGAGCAAGCTGATATGCTGCTTTTTTAATCTAATTTTAGGAAAACTATCATAGTATAGAGAACACACCACCATATGCATAGAATCTTGAGTTAAAAAGGCTCCTTTTTTATGTTATTAGAACAGTGAAAATGGATAACAACACTGCTATCTACCGCTGAACCCTCCACCGTCATAACATTGTGCTTTTAAAGCCTTCTAGTGTTGTTCTGTTTTTGACAATGTGGGAGAGAAAATAAAAAGAAGCCGTTGCTGCTGTACGTTGCACCATGTCTCTATGTCCCGTTTATTATTTTCTTACTACACAACCAAGTTATGGACATGTGGTGCTGAGACAAAAACCTTTTTAGACCCAGCAACGATATCATCATCCATCGCAATGTTAATTTGGTAGACATCGCCCAACCCTAATGTCTGTCAGGTCTGTTAATAGCTTAATTCTAGGAGCTTGCATGAGACCTCTTTATTTTCACTCCAAGGCCGTCACTTTCAGTTAAACTCTTAAAGCCAATAGTTTCACATCTCCATTATTCTGATGGCTGTCCTACATCTGGATTATTGTTGTAATGAAAATCCTCTCCAGTACTTGATGCCATCACAGTTAGTTAGTCTTAGTGGCCTAGTTTCAAAGTGCTCTCCTCAGGCTGTGCAGGAACTTCAACCCTTGACCAAGCAGATAAGAGTATGATCACCAAAGCAGTGTGTTTTCTTGTAGGAGATGAGGTCATTAAGATCTGTGTGTTTACCCTTTAAGTGATTGTCCTTTTCCTTTAGGATACACAGTGCACATCACATGTCTGCTGCGTCGACAGCAACAGAGGCTGTATATAAAGGAGGTTAGAGAAATCCCTGACCGTGCTCTTGTCTCTCTTTCTCTCCCAGCAGCCGATATGGATTACAAGGTTGTGTTTGCAGCCTTGGAGACAGTGTGTGAAGACAACATTTCTGTTATGTGTGGGACTTCTGATTCGCCGCACAGTGCTGTGGCCCAGCGCCTGGTCACATGTATGAAACAGATTCAGGAGCACGGCAGAGCCCTGGAGCCTGTGGTCAGCAGCTTCACCGCTGTCTTCCACCATTATGACTTTGACGCACAAACGCCGGGGAATGGCTACCGCACCTTGGTCAAGGTATGACTGATCCCACTGACTGGATGTGTGTTTCCAGTCATTGCTGGTATTTGAGCTGTTATGGTACTAATGAATTATTATACATTTGTTTGACAACATACATTTTGTACATTTTTAGACTGAACAAAACTAAGTGTATTTACTTTTTACATCACAACATTGGTCTATAAACATCAGAAAATAGTGAAAAATATACATTACAATTTTTTAAACTGTGGTTGACACCCCAAATTGCTTAATTTGACCAACAATCGAACAAAACTACACATTTTATGATAAAACAAGACAAACCAACAAATATTTACACATGAGAAGCAGAAACCAGTGAATTATATTTTTAAAATTACTTTAATGATTAATCCATCATAAAAATGGCTGCCAGTTCATTTGTCGTTGAGTGGTTTAGGGACTAATCATGTAATTTCTTTATAACATTATGCAATTTTTGTAGGAACTGTGTATTGTTACAGTACACTAACAACCGTGTGGTTCAGATGATTGGTAGCTTAGATCTCTTAACATCTGGTAGCAGTACTGAATTTCCCATGAATCCTTTTGCCTCCCATCACAAGGTGTTGAGATTTGCTCCTTGTGCTGTATTTTCATAGCGTCAACCTATAAATAGCTAAACTTGAGTGACTTTTTATTCAGTCGTGTTTTTTTTTACTGCAATACAGAAGATGCTATTTTTTATTATGACAAAGTTTCATATGACAAACACCCTCAATAATATGATAACATGACAGTATAAACTCACAAAAAGAAAAACAATTACACAATACAGAAAAAATGTGAATAAAAATAAAAGAGATAATGATAGAAGACATGGTTTGACAATTCCAGACTAATCTACTTTTTCAAATATGTCAGAGGAGATTTTCTCAGTGTTTCCAAGTACATCACACTACATTTATACATCACACTATATTTATGTACTGTAATACATGGCTGGCTTTGTTTGTTTACAGTGATGTTAATGCACATTTTTTAATCTGTCAAAGGATAAGACTTTTGTTGTTCTGTATTTTTTTTTTATTGATATAAATCTCATTGTAAGAGTAAAACCAACAAGGTGTTAGTTTGTGTCCTGGTACTTCCCAACCAGGGTTTGAAATATGGGGGAGCTACGGGGAGCAAAGCTCCCCTGAAAGAGACATGAACTCCCCAGAAAGCCTTGTTTGAGAAATTTAGGAGGAACTGTAATGTAATTAGAACTTTTCTGCCTCTTTGTTGTCCCAGGCTAAATAACCCCTGTATGAATTGAAATGTATTGGGACTGCCCCTGAAAGTCGAAGATTTTAATTGTTAGTTGGAGGCTCCTCAGTCGACTGATTCTTCAGTGACAAACATTTCAGTGGCATATTTTTTAACAAACGTCCTTATGACCACATGCGCTGGTGGTTAAGTCTTGTTTTTCAGCTGCATCATTTTACACAGAGCAATGCAACAGCATGGCAGACTGTAAACTTTATAAAGTCTCTAAATCACCGCAAACCACAAAACTAACTGTGATGAGAGAGAAGAGTGATAGAAACGGAGAGCAGGTGACGAGCTGTCAGCCCAGGGCTTGTGCTTGTTTTTGCCTCAGACAGGCTCAGATTGTTATTTTAAGTGTCTGTAAACATTACGGAGAGACTTTTTTTAATAAAGAGTAAGATACATTTTGTTTAACCAGAAACAGCTATTGTATTGTTCTCCCATACTAACCAAACTCCCTTTGCCAAACTGTAATTTTAACATCATCGTTGTCATCTTCATTCAAATTCACCAATTTTCCTCTCTTCCAACAATCACACACTCTGATTTGGTCAAAACAAATCTTTAATTCATGGCGTGGAGGAGCACAGAGCGAGCAGGCAGGCGATGTCGGACAGTGGCTGCGATGCTGCTGCATCCTGGGGAGAGAAGTACTGCAGGGTCACTAACTTAATAATAGAACTCTAGAGGATGCTCACTTTTACTTTCTTTGACTGTGTGAAAATCTGATGTTTTCACATCACAGATCACAGATGACAAAGAAAGTCATTAAAACACGAGTCTTACTGGTAAAACAAACTCATGTAGGAATTAAGTGCGGCAAACTGAAAAAAAGGCAGAAGCCTTGAATATTTGTTTTGTACGGGCAAATCTGATTCAACTGCAAAGATCTTAGTCAGATACCGACCTAATTGATATTATAATTTTGCACATAGGCAGGTAAGTTCTTGTATGTGTATGCATGTGTACAGTACCCTGCCACCCCCGCACCAAAAGTAGGGCTCCCCATGAGCCATGATGTAATTCTGCTCCCAAACCAGTCTGTAGCTCTTTGATGTGCTTTAATGTGTTTTTTTGGCCAACAGTGGAGCTCTGTGCCACAGAGACATAAGCTACATTATAACTTGACTAGACAGACTATACCTTGTGTTGTTTGTTTCGGTCTTTTCATGGGATTTGTTCCAAATAACAAAACAAAAATACATAATATCACCACTTCTGTCCTTAAAATGCAGACTTCCTACCTTGCCAGCACAAGTTACATATATTTCTTTATTTATTTCAGGTCTTGCACGCCTGCCTCTTACACATCATCCACAAAGGCCGTTACATTGCCTCCAATTACAACAGTGCCTTCTTCAGGGCAGACCACAACGCCTCTGAGATGGAGGCGTACTGCAGCGCTCTGTGCCAGCTGCGTGCACTGCTCCACCTCGCCCAGCGGCTGATCAATGACAATGAGTACGGCCAGCTGTACTCCCTGCAGGACGGGGAGCTGAGCCGCCAGTTTGTGCAGGAGTACAGCTCCATGCACAAAGCCTGTTTCTATGGCCGCTGTCTGGGCTTTCAGGTCAGCCAGTGAGAACAGACTGACTTCACGCCAGTTGCTTTTATTTTCATCCATTTTTTAGCATGTTGGAGCTGATTTTCTCACCAAAATGTAAATCAGATAATCAAAATAACCAGTTTGGTATTCATAAAAGCTTCATATTCAGTTTTAGCTTAATTATAAAAAAAAGTATGTGTCACTCATGTTAATTATTTGAAACGGAAGATCTTATAACTAACCCTCCTTTGTTTCTTTTCATAGTTCTCACCAACTCTGCGTCCCTTCCTCCAGACCGTTGTCATTAGCATGGTTTCATATGGAGAGACGTATGGTAAACAGCAGTCCAGCTTGGGTTAGTCTTTTTTTTTCTTACTCTGGTTTTGTCCAAGATGTCACGGGATCGATGAAAGCTCCTGTTGTAGCCTTTTCAGATGTGATCGTGTAAAAAATCATCCATCCTCTTCCAGGTATGGCTGCCCTCTCCCTCCTCACATCAGGGAAGTACGTCATCGATCCAGAGTTGCGGGGCGCTGAGTTTGAACGCATCACCCAGAACCTGGACATGCAGTTCTGGAAGTCCTTCTGGAACCTCACAGAGTCCGGCCTTTTAACAGTAGGCAGGGTCAAATATTCTCCCACTGACTCTCATATTAGCTGAAGTCCTCTTTAATGTTTAAAGTGCTCAATCCCCTGCATGTCTCTGTCTGTGCAGGGCTTCAGCAGAATAGCCTCCAGCCCAGTGCAGGTGAACTTCACCCTGACTTTGCCTCCTGTTACTCTACGCCTCCCACTGGCATCAGACCCCAGCCTCACAGCCACTGTGTCACCTCCGATAGCCCACTCGGGCCCCGGGCCAGTCCACTTGCGTCTGATCTCCTGTGAACTTCGAGAAGGACAGGTGAGGCTCCACAGGTGGTGGTGTGGAACATGTACAGGAAATTAATAATTTTTAAGACCAGGAGAAAAAAATGCTGAATTTAACCACCGAGTATGAGAAGAAGATGATGTATTACCAATGTGCGCATTTACTAAAATGATATATCGCCACATATATATCATGTGATGCATTATCTCTTGAAACTGGATGTTCAGGTTGGACATAATTATAGAATAGAATGGTGCAAAATGCAAACAAATGAGATACAAATAAGGTAGACAAAATGTTACGTTTTACAAGAGGAACAAAAGCAGAAAGGTATTGTATTTCTGATACAAAATACAAAGGACTGAACATTTTGTTGTTTCTTAGGAGTTTATTATAAAGATTAGAAAGAGATAAGAGACACTCTGTTGTCATTCCTCTGTATACAGTCCAGGATAGTGTATAGTGGAGCAAAACTGTGTTTCTCCTGGTCTGTTACAAAACAGAGAGTGTAGATTATGTAACATTTGGTGGGAGTGAACCAAACATTCAGACTACACAGGGGGTGTGACACAAAAGATACATAAACAAGATACGAAACAAGGCACAAGGTACATGAAGGACATGAAGACAAATTGTCTTAATTTTGATGGGGAAAAAGCTGTTCTAATGTCATTCTCTTTTGAGCTAAACTGTGTGAATAGAAATGCATGTTTTATTGATTTGTGTCATTTATTATTGATTATCTTATGGCTTTCTTTATAGAACAGTGAAGAGCTGCTAGCTTTTTCTCGTACAGATCCTCCCCCCATCTCCGTCTCCCATCTCCCCTGGGTGCAGAAGCAGCCTCGCTCCCCATGGCTGCTCATCCACTTCCATGGAGGGGGCTTTGTGGCCCAGACTTCCAGATCTCATGAGGTACGGTACACGATGCTGGTGTAAGAAGGCTGCTGTTAACTTAAACTTAATCTGGACTAGATGTTTGGACAAGTGGTTAATACGACTACTTATACTTTTAATCCCATAATAATAGTCAGTCCTGCAAAATGTTTTACAGTCTGCAGAAATAACAAATTATTTATTACATACAATGAAAATAAGCAAATGTTGCAATTTATTGCGCATATTTACTGTTTTTGTCCGTCCATCTCCTCATGAATCAGAATTATCTTCGGAGTTGGTCGAAGGAGCTGAACGTACCTATCCTCTCTGTGGACTATTCTCTATCACCCGAAGCGCCCTTTCCCAGAGCTCTGGAGGAATGTTTCTACGCCTACTGCTGGGCTCTGAACAACTGTCATCTGCTGGGTATGTGCATGACGTCACACTCAGATAAAAACATCATAAAAACAGGACACACACATCCCCTTGGGTGCTGGATCACAAAATATCCAAAGCATAAAAAGAGAAAAGCGTTCCGCACACCAAAAGAGCTCCCGTATGCAAATTTTATTGGCATGACGTTTCAAGCTTTATGCTCTTCATGTCACACTCAGATAACACTGGATTATAAAAGGTTCCTATGCAGTATGGAAAAGTATGGAAGTAGATTTTAGTAATTTCTGGATTTTTTAAAGTACTGAAAAATATTTGTGTTCCCAGACTATTGGTTGGTTCTATTGGTTTCTAAAATATAAAATGATAATGTGTTTTTCATGTTGTTTGAAGAAGGTAGCCAGTGCAGCCAAAAACTTTGTGTGAGAGAGCGTGGGCCAGAGCCAGTTTGATGTTGTTGAAAGCACAGCAAGAAGTGTGCTGTGCAACTGGACGCACACCCCTTCACACATTACCTCTTGTCTGGATATCAAAGCCTGCAAAATAGCTCTGCAACCAAATTAGTTTGAAAGAAAATGCCCCAATATCTTTGGATTGCATATGTACAATAACATTGCTCAGCTTTAGTAGTGCAGCTTGAATAAAGTGCTGTGCACTGAACTTGTCTGGCAATCATTTGTCAACATAATGGCATACATAGTCAGAATGTAACACAAATGTTAACAGTTAAACAGTTAAAATTTTAAACTATTTGTACTCAAATGTCAAATGTGGTCTGAAAACACTTGCAAGAAGTCTGGGAAAATATGAAATTTTGAAATGGAACGTGCTTAAATATATCCAGAAAATATAAAAGAACAGTAAAAAAAAAAAAAACTGTTGTTAATGTTAGTGTACATTGGTGACAGTGTGAAAGTACAGCACAGTATTTATTGTCCAAGTCAATTTTAAGCATGAGCAGTTCCTTACAGTTATTACATACGTATAGTACTACTTACATACACAACCACCTAAATATGAGAGGGACACTTTGAATATATGTAAATTAGTATTTATAAATAGGACAGAATGTGTAAATTCAAAGCAACCAATGTGTTGCTGTGCAAAATGCAAATGTAGTCACATCAGCAGGTCTACACATGGCTATATTTGTACAGAAAGCAAAAGAGGATGTGTCCACACACTAACAAATGTTTTCTTTGCACTTTGTACCAGTTTCATATGTGGTGATACTGGCTCTCTCTTTTTAGAAGCTCCAGGCGGAGGGGCACATTATGTACTGAAACTGGAATGTGAATTGTTATCTGTATATTATCAGAACAGGGAAAGTGTCATATGTCCCCATTCACATACAGTGAATAACTGAGGATTAAAGTGCAGTGCAGCTCCATTATTTTTGTTCTTTGAAGTACTATGTTTTCGCGTCAAAATGCTATTGACCAAAGTCTTTCTAAAAACATTTTTCCTCGTGACCTGATGTAGGTTTTTGTGTGATAATGCTGCTACATATAAACCTTCTAGGTTCTGGGAGATAAGGCATCAGTGCTCTCACATATTTCACTGCTTTTCGCGAATGACTTAGAAGGAGTTTCTATTTGAAAAACCCTGAAAGCAACACAGATGGAAATAGCCCTTTCAATGGCAATAGGGCAACAACTAATGATTGATTTTATTCAGCATGCCATGATATTTAAAGTAATATGGATAAAACATCTACAAAACAGCTTGTTATATAGTTCTTGTTCTTTCTTTATTTAGGTGAAATGATTATTATTATTTAACTCCTTGTCATTCTGTCTGTGTCTCAGGCTCCACAGCGGAGCGGGTGTGTCTGGCAGGTGACAGCGCTGGTGGAAACCTCTGCATCACTGTGTCCATGAAGGCCATGTCCAGCGGCATCCGAGTCCCTGACGGCATCATGGCCGCCTACCCCGCCACCTTACTCACCACTGACGCTTCTCCCTCCCGCCTGCTCACGCTCATCGACCCGCTGTTGCCTCTCGGTGTTCTCACAAAGTGCCTCAATGCCTATGCAGGTATGTGGGTGCATAATAGCATAGCAGCCGGTGTGTGCAGTTTCACGCCTCATTTAACACAAGAGCACTTTCCGATGCCACTGGTACGGAAAACAGAATCTCAGAGGGATTTATGTATAAACCAGATAATGTGGGAGGAGAGGAAGATGAAAATAATGAACAACCTGCTGTTATCTTCTCTGTCAAACCACTTCTGCATTAAATATGAAGTCTTTGTCAGCCCACTTGGTGTGGCTTAATGTTCACCACTGTGACTCACCGAGTTGGCTTCCAGGTTTTGATGGTCAGGCTGATACAACACTGAAAACGTCTGATATTCTGTCACTGAGCTCTCTGAATCTGCAGTCCAACAGGGAATGCATAAACAGTTCATTTTTTAGATTTTATTCAAGGAGATCTTAGACATCCTGGAATAGAGAGACTCAAACTAGTAGTTTTAGTAGTGACACGTTGAGACTATGTCAACTCAAACTTGATGTAGAGAGGGAGATTTTATCATTATCGGGTTATATTTCCTTGACAGCTTGGAGCCAGTGACATATTTATGCTTTTCTCAACTCATATCTCAGATCATGTCAGAGAGCTGCTCTCTCTCTCTACTTTTTATAACTCTGTATGAGAGAAAGATTCGTTTCTCACAAACAGTATAGAAAACATGATTATGTAAAATATGGCTGAATAAACTGATTTGTTTTTGTAATAAGTAATAATCAGAATTTATTGCCCAGCTCCCTTAGAAGACGAAGACATTTTCACCTGTTCATGCTTTCAGCTTTGTATTATCTATTAAATTTTTCATTTTAGCCTCTAATATTTCATCTTCACTCATTCAAGCAGTAAATTAGCCTTTGCCTTTGTGACTAACAATGTTAATGTCATCTTCTAAGTGGCTACTGACAAACTTCAGACATTCTCAAAGCCAAATTCATGTTGCGTTAGTCCTTCTTTGTCTCAGATGTCTTGTGTTCTGTTCCTCTGATATATTTCATCCTTGCTCTCATCGCATCATCTCCCCGCAGGTGCAGACTGTCAGACGGTGCAGCCTGCAGTGGGAAGCAGCAGTCTGAGCTCTCTGGGTCGAGACACCGCTGTGCTGCTCAGTGATCTCACACAGGGAGCCTCCAACTGGATCCAGTCCTTTCTGGACCCCATGCGGACTTCGGGTGGAGCACGCTCAGCGTCATCGGCGCCAAGGCGGCCCCCGAACAACGAAACTCGCAGGGCATCCACTCAAACCTCCGCACCAAACTGTGAAGGTGACGTAGGTTACCCAGAAGGCTTTGAGCCCCTGCGCTCCGAGTGCTTGGCTTTTGTTCGCCCAACTTCCTGCCCCATCATCAGGAACCCGTTTGTGTCGCCCCTGCTGGCTCCAAACAACCTGCTGAGAGGCCTCCCACCTGTTCACATAGTGGTAAGAGAGGGAACTGAGAGTGGAAGAGTTTGTTCTCTTCCAGAGCCCAGGGACTTATGGCTTCATTTATTGTCAGGCTTCATTTATTTTCAACATAGCAGAAACACAGTATGTTTTGACATATGCTTTCCATCACAGGATGCACATCCTCTTCGCCCTGTAGTCACAATCATAATGAAATTATGGGGGCGATAAGTAGATTTTTTGACCTGATAATTAGGCAGAATTGTCATTTCCTTTTACTTAATTAGTTGATTGTGTATTGCTGAACAAATCTGAGATATGGGCAGCAATTCTGAGATTTGGAACCAGGCTACAAGATGGGGCTATTCAACTTCAATAGCAAGTGCATACAGTCTATGGTTCAGATGTTTCAAAGTAGCTCAGAGATATGTACATCAGTTTTATTCATCATATCACACACATACCAGCCTGATCTGCAGGCAGACTCTTGCAGACCATAGAAAAATTCAAAAGGTCCATATCCGGCCTACAGGCTAGAGGCCTGGGAATAGTCCAGCTGTAAGACATATAATCAATAAACGTATTTCTGTTTGGTTCATAGGTTGATGAATATAATCATTAATAATAGCTGAAAAACATATTTTTTATCAGGTCCTGGTGTTTATACACTTCAAATCTTTCTTTTCAGACTGTATGCTGATTTGGTACAAATCTCACTTAATAAGAGCACCTAATAAGAATAAATTGAACATCTCTCTATATACATGACTACAGTTACATTTTGCCGTGTTTTTTTCCTTCAAGCCGCACTGAATTTTTAAAAAATAACATTGGATGACCCATAGTGACAAACACACAGAAAATTGTCCAGTTCTGTAGTCCCCCTCAGCTCTATGGATCCTCTCATCAAGCTCTGTTCAGTAATAGCAGGCAGCTGTTGTCAATGACGACAGACAGACACAATTACAGACTAGCAGTTGAACATTGTGGAGCTTTTAGCAGCTAAAAAGCCAGACAGTTCTCCTCAAGGAGTTGGTGTAGAGCAAAACAGAGAGAGAACTAATATTTTGAAGATGAATATTATTTACAGTATTGAACTTTTGGTCATTACACAAAGACGATTTTAAATGAATATTAATGTAACTTCATAAGGTCATAATATGTCAGTGTTGTGTAACAGTTTGTTGCGCTACCTCCAAGTGGCCAAAATGAAAATCAATTACCACAGCTTCGAGTTTGAATTAATTTTTCCAACTTTTTAATTAGCCACTAGTTTCCATTCGAAGCTCTATTGTCACATTGTGATGTGCTTTCAGCTAAGAAAATTATTTAACTAAAGCCAAAACCAAAGTGATCCATATGAAGATTGTTTATTTATGTGTTTATGCAAAAAAAAAACTTGAGTCACCCTATAGTCTAGTATTCCAGCAGCGTTTGCATGTTTTCTTTTCTTCATTCCTCGTCTCCTGATTCCTCCATGTCTCCCGTCAGGCCTCTGCTCTGGACGCCTTGCTGGATGACTCGGTGATGTTTGCCAAAAAGCTGCGAGACATGGGCCAGCCTGTGAGTCTGACGGTGGTGGAGGACCTGCCTCATGGCTTCCTCAGCCTGTCGCAGCTCGCCAAGGAGACGGAGGTCGCTTCAGCAATCTGTGTGGCGCAAATGAGGAAGATTTTACAGCAAGAAAACCCGACACCTCTTCACAAACGTCCAAAGCGGGAAGAGACTTGTCAGAGTACCAGTCCATCAGGCTGACTCATCGGTTGGACTTTGTTGTTCATGGGCGAAAAAGAGATCTGACATACTGTGGTGAGAGATGCAATAAAGAGATGCAATAAATTTAAGTAAAGGAAACAAGTCAGGGGGAAGTATGAGGACATATATAAAACTGAAGGGACGCTGCACTTGAAACCTTTACAGCACAACATACAATGACATACATAGATAAGCAACGATGATCAAGAGAGCCACTAAAAACTTAAACTTTCAATAACCAGCTTTAATATGAGCCTAAATGATTTTGAAAAGGAAACAATTAAGTATTTTTTCTACCAAGATTTACATGTTCATGATCCAGAAGAATAATGCATTTAGAATATAACAGACTGACAGAAACTTCACAATAACCAGCCCTCACGGTAACTTCTTTAAGGGATAGTTTGGATGTTTGAAAATGGTGTTGTGTGACGTGTTTATCCGTAGTCAGTGTATTACCTACAGTAGATGGTGGTCAACATGCCCCCAGTTTTAATATATTCATATACAAATATATATATTCTATATTTAGAATATTTTACCTCGCCATCAGACAGCCTTTTCTGACAGGAAACCGCTGTTTGCATTTCCATTTGCAAAAAACTGTGATTTTACCTTGCAGAACACAGGAGCTGCTGGTCTATTGCTGCCTTGATTGGTTAGTTTGTCTGTGTTATTATGTGACTTCAATCTTTTAAACAGCTAGTTCACATTCACCAAAGTCACGCAATGACATAAAAAAAAAATGAATTAATCGAGGCAGAAGTAGTCCTGCAACTTCCTTGTTCTGCGAGGTAAAACCGCTGATTTTGCTAAAGGAGTCTGGTGGCTTTGGAGAGAATGATATTTGGCCTATAATACACCAGTTTCTCATCAGAAAAGGCTGTCTGACGGCAAGATAAAGTGTTGAAAATATTCTCAATATAGCGCACACTCAAACTGACATTGATTTTTTTTTTAGGTCACTAAAATACATTTTGCTGCTGACTCCACACCTGTACATTGTTTAGCTTCCCACACCAGTATTAAAGCTGCTTCTATACACTGAGGATGCACCACCCTCCATCTGCTCAGTACCTCACACAAGCCCACTTGAAATAAGCCAAACTATCCCTTTAACTGACATGTCAGTAATAGGAGCTGTTGTGCCTTGAATTTAAAGTGCTTCTGTATTTTGACAGAGTGTATGCAGAAAAGGTTTACCTATGTTACCAAACTAGCCAGGTTTAAAGGTTTACTTGTACTGGAAACACATCCCTGGTGCACTGTGTACTTATTACTGTATGTTTGGATTAAATGTGTGATCTGGTTTTACCAGTTTGTCAAGTGTTTACATATTGATAAGGAGGCCTTCACGTTGTATTTACCAGCAGTATGTGGATGTGGGTGTGAAAGTAACTTGTTATACTGTAAATTAATTCTTAGTATTTCTTAACGGTAATATTTAACACTGTTATATTTAAAATCTGAATTAAATCCAAACTGCAAGGACTGCTTGTGCTTTTTTGAAGTTTTTGGACATATAATGTTGAGCTGGAAACGCAGAAGGTGCAACTCCTCTGTTAGCACAACCTGTTCTGTTCAGCCACCTACTAATGATGAACCTCTTGATCCTGTTAATATTATATAGCACATTTTAAGTGTTAACACAATTTTCTTTATGTTTTATGTAGAAACATTGTTTGAAAAAACATGTTGAATTAGGTGTCATGGGTAGATGATTGCTAGTATTACTGTACACAAGTTTGTATTGCAGGTTATTGCTGACAAAATAACCAAACCGCAACATATTTCAAACCCAAACATAATAGTGAAAGGGTTAGTTTGGATTTTTTTGAAGTGGGATTGGATGAGGTACTTACCCATAGTTGGTGTATTACCGACAGTAGATGGCAGAAACCCCCAAACCCCCAGTTTTGGGAGGAGCAGGAGTACTGGTGTATGCAACTATATTTAGAACTTATCCAATGGAAAACTGCTGCTATATAAGCCAAATATTGCTCTCTCAAAAACCAACCAGATTCCAATCACAAAAACTGTAATTTTACTTCTCAGAACACAGGAGTTGTTGGTCTACCGCTGCCTTGATCTGTCAGTTTTTATAGGTGGCTGAAATATGTTTTTTGCTGACCCCGTCCACAGCAGTACATTGCATAGCTTCCTACACCAGTACTCCTGCTTCTCCAAACTGGGGGCATGCCAACCACAAGCGGTGTAGGTAATACACCGACTGTAGACACGTACCTCATTCAACCCTACATTAAAAAAAAAAAAAAAAAAAAACTATCCCCAGCAGAATAACCTCTGAATTTGAGTTATTTTACACAGCTTGACATTTCCCATCCTTCATGATGCTATAACTCTGCAGTACACCAAATGTTTGCTCTGGTGGCAGTTGTCAGAGTTCCCACACAATATATAATGTTTTTTGGCTCCAATTCTCTCTTCTTCAACATCTTCTATTGGTCACTCCTCATTATCAGCTGACGTGGGGAGCAAACGCTTTAAATTTAAGCAGTTAAATGAGAAAATCTCCCTGTCTGCAGGCACCCAAACCAAAGCCACAATGTTGTTCCTCAGCTTTTTTGTGTTGGTGGGTACGAACGGTAAGTTTACAGAAAAATAAATCTTGTGCACTTTTTGCTTTTGTGTGCTCAAGGTTAGAAATTGTCCAGATTTCCCAATATGTATTCTAGTTTTCCTTTTGTGAGATCATGAGAATTGCTATGGGTGATTCAAATAACAGTCAAATGACAATTTGTTAAACAGCCTAAATGTAACTACTCTACACTTTTTCTTTCCTCTCCTCTCATGCTGCCACCTTCACAGCTGCCCTCGGCTTTGATGATAAGATCGTTGGTGGTTACGAGTGTAGGGAGCACTCCGTCCCCTGGCAGGTGTCCCTCAACAACGGCTGGCACTTCTGTGGAGGAACCCTGATCAATGACCGCTGGGTCGTCAGTGCTGCACACTGCTACAAGTAAGCTATTAATAATAATAATAATAATAATAATAATAATAATAATAATAGCAATAATTTTGTTATACAACAACACAAGTCACATGCACCAAGTGCTATAAAAGACATCTCATGTAAAATAAGAGGGAAAATAAGACCCACGTGATAATAATAGTGAAAATAAGATAAAGACTAGACTAGAGTGCATCTTCACATGATAATAGACACAGAATGAGCATAAAAACAGGGACAGAATGCTATAATTAATGTAAAAGTTAGATGTAGAATAAAGCCCACTAGATAAAACACTGTAAAAGAAATTCATACAGGAATTTAGCGCAATCAACTAATCTTTTCTCATTAACTTGACATAAATGTTAAGGTTAGAAACATAAATGTTAATTTTATTTGTTCAAGTCAAACTTAAAATTTCTAGTACTGATTTTCAGAACACTTCAGAAGTTGAGTTCTTCTTACTTGGAGTCCTCATACTTGAAATGATGAGTTGAGTGAAAATTACACAAGTTAAGTTTCTAAAGAAACATGATCAGCATGTTAGAAGATTTCCCAGCATGCATTGCGTGAAACTCTCTTATTGTTTGAAAAAAACATATGATGTGAACTTGCTGTGCATCTTTAATACACTTTATTGCATAGCTTTGTTAAATACTCGATTCTGATCAATTACAGCATTCTAAAGTCTAATATTTTGTGTCAAATTATTATATTTGGTTCATAACAATGTAATAAGCAGGATAACATACAGTGAGCAGGTCACTATCGGGAAATAAAGCCATAAAATCTTTTTAAAATTAATATTCTGTGTCATATAAATGTGTGCCAAGTTAAATAACCATGTAATAAGACAGGATGATGCAGGACTTGAATCATCCTGATGGGGTTTATTTCACAATAAGAGTTGTGTAATGGTAAAAAAAAAAAAAAAAAAACATCAGATGGAAAATAAAACTCACTGAGTAATAATGAAAATAAAGTTAAAAATAGAATACATAAAATGCATAAAATCTAGTAGAATACAACATTTTAACTTAGGGACTGATTTGACAGAGACCTGCACTTTTCTTCTAACCACCTGCATGTGTTTTCCCCTCCGTTTCTCTCCCTGTTTCCACTTCGGCGTCTCAGGGACGAGGATATTGAGCTGCGTCTGGGTGAGCACCACATCGGGTACAAGGACGGCCCCGAGCAGTTCATCGCACCCGCTGTCATCATCCGCCACCCAGAGTACGACCGTTACACCATCAACAATGACATCATGCTGATTAAACTCGCCGAGCCAGCAAAGTTTGACGAGTACGTCCAGCCCGTCGCCCTCCCCAGCAGCTGTGCGCCTGCAGGCACCCAGTGTCTGGTCTCAGGATGGGGAGCCACCAAGAGCCCCTGTAAGTCTCAGATGAAGGAAGAATTTATTTTATCTGTGCTAAAGTTCTGAGCAATGTTGTTACATTTTCTACTAGTAGTCTGTGGAAGCTGTCACAGGTCAGAGGTCACTTCATGATTTGAATACTGTGACCGCAGATGTCAAGATGATGAGGCAACAGTTCACCCCAGAGTCATAAATACATATTTTAACTCTGGCCTGTAATGCTGTTTATCTGTCTAGATTGCTTTGGTGTGAGGTGCCGAGTTTTGACATCTCTACAGCTGATATCTCCAAAACTCTGCAACTCACACCAAACGATCTAGGTGGACAAACAGCACTTCAGGTAAGAGAAAAAATCTGTATTTTTGATTGTGGGGTAAAAAGGGAAACTTTAAAGTGTCTCTCTGTTTGTGTTTGTGTGTTCCAGTCGGCTGTCTGAAGTGTCTACACTGCCTGGATCTGCCCATCCTGTCACAGCGGGACTGTGAACGCTCATACCCCGATAGGATCACCTCCTCCATGTTCTGCGCCGGCTTCCTGGAGGGAGGAAAGGACTCCTGCCAGGTACATGAAGACAGAAATATACAAAAGATAATACGATCTAGGTCGATTTGATTGTGGTTTTGAATAATTATGTTCCTCTTGATAGGATGTCATACTAATATAATCCTTTTTAATGGTGTGCCTTCACAAATTTCAGCCTGTTAATTCAGTTTCATGTGATAAAATGTCTTTTCAGGAAATATTACAGGTTTAATGTCATGATTTTAAGCCCACTTATTAACCATTTGTTTATGAGCTTTCATTTAAATGTGTTTCACAACTTATTTCTCCTCAATATGTGTGTATTTGTGTGTTATTTCAATCAGGTTTTCACATTACACTGCACTCTTTTTTTTATTCTTTGCGATAGTTTTATTTTTCCGTCTTGTCCATCAGGGGGATTCTGGGGGCCCTCTGGTGTGTAATGGGGAGCTCCAGGGTGTGGTGTCCTGGGGATGGGGCTGTGCTGAGGAAAATCGTCCTGGGGTTTACGCCAAGGTGGGTAAAGTCAACAGCCCCCAGTTCTGTGATACTCAATACAATTTTCTGTACCAATGCCTAGTTTAAATTTTAATGTGTGTAATGTGTGCCCTACTTTATAAAGTGAACCAGCTGAATCTCGTTTTCCTGTCCACAGGTCTGCCACTTTACTGACTGGATCCGCTCCACTATGGCCTCTCACTGAAGTCCATCTGCAGAGGAAAGACTGAATCTGTCTGCCGCTGCTGTTCATTTCATGTCGACTCATTTACTCCATATCACATGAGGAGCATATTTACAGCTTCACTAACCAGTTCATGACTTCTTTGACTGTTGTTGTTGTGTTTTAGCAGTGACAGTAAACTATCATCATGAGTCAAAAGCTAACACTGTGTCTGGGGATTTGATTCACACAAATTTATTCCATCAGTCCTTTAACACAATATACCTGCTGAGTTTTGTGAATTAATAACTTTTTAGTGTCCTTGACTCCAACTCAAAAATGAAAATTAAGTCATTATATACTCACCCTCATGCCGATTGAAGGTCAGATTTAGTTTTTTAGTTCACAAAACACTGCTGGAGTTTCACAGGCAAACAGTGTTGCAGAATCTCCCAAACAATGGAAGTGAATGGTGACCAGTTTTCAAATGTAAAAAACAAGCAAATAAAAACCTAAAAGGCCAGTGAAAATGATTTATCATTCTCATTATCACAATTATTATTATTATTTTAATCTCTTTCTGTCATATTAAAGTCACAAGCTACGCTTATTGTTCTTTTTATGTTTTTAAGGCAATTTTATATATTATTTTAATTTTTTTTTTTTTTTTTTTTTTGTATATGCACTAAAAGTGAAACACACTCTCTTGATGTGCAAGGGGTTACTATTCAATATATTGATATATTCCAATACTGTAAACAAGGTGATATACTGGTAATGTTAAGTTCAAGTTAAAATTGTTATGGTATAAAGAACACACCACCATATCCATGAAATCTGATGCTAATGCTTTTTATGCAATCAGAACAGTGAAGCTGGGGGGTTCAAACACAACATAAAATGAGCCACGGCCCCAAGTCTTGTATCACAGCATCACAATACAGTGTTTTTGAGAATCAATACAGTATCACAAAACATAATATTGGGATAGTCAAGTATATTGATGTATTTCAAACTCTAATTGACATGGTGCAAATATTTTTAATACATGTTTAATATCTTTCAAATACATTTATCCTGTCTTGTTCTTTCAAATAACTAAGTACATGTTTTTAATAAAGGCTATATGCACTGTAATATAAAATATAGTGTATAAATATATATATATATATATACAAAATAACCTACGATCTTCCCAATGCCGTAACCAGATGTGACAGCAGATGGCAGTAGCGTCGTAGAGTCTCACATGTAATAAACAGGAGAGAGGGACACCGAGGAAGAGGAGACGAAGAAGAGGGCGACCATGTTGATTTAAAGGAAGAAGAAACACAATAGAGGCGAATTATTTCAAGTGAAATCCAGTTATTAACGCGAATTGTAAAGAAAGTAGTTGATCAACCGCACACTGACCATACTATACCTTATAACAGAGAAACTAAGGTAGGTTTGCGGTGACATGGAACCGTCCAGTTTCCGTTAAAAACATCCGAGTTGTTGTGTGAGCTGGCTAACACATAGCTAACATTAGCGAGTGGACTTATTTGTGCTAAATTAGCCTTGAGGCTAACGAGCTTGCTAATTGTGCCGTGTAGCGATAACGATGCAAAGAACGTAACGCTAACTACATCTAATCTTATTTTCGCCAAACTTCATACATATATTGTCATTAAGTAATTAAAAGCTTATCAAAAGTGGCATGCTAGTGTTGTAACGGCTTAGCGGTTAGCTTTAGCATTGAGCTGCTTAGCGATTGTGTCTAGGAGGGAACGCTTGATCTGCGAAATTCTCGCGAGGTTTGTGGCGTTGTCTTTTCATTATACTTCTTATACAAACTACGCATATAATAAAATGTGCTGATACTGTAGTGAAGAGTTGGGTGGGTTTGGGGACAGAAAACACTTTGTTAGGTTTGGAGAGAGAGATTTATTTGTGTGCAAAGTATCGCTCTCGCGAGATTTTTCGCAGATATGGGGTTCCCTTTAAGACACGAGCCTTCCACTCGGTAGCCTGACGTCGCTAATGTTTTCCCTGAGACGCAGCATTATGGTAACGTTGATAAGCCACTGATATACAAAAGAAGATGTGCAAAACCTATCATAACTATACGTATGGTTTAACTATTTTAAAGTTCATGTTAATTGTTTTGCAGAAAAGGTTTGGAAAACCGGGGAAAAAGTAAGTTGACATTCACGTGAACTGGGCACCGAATCGTTGAGGCACAAACCGACTGTTTGTAACGTTAGCTAGTGAAAGTAAATCAGCGCAGAAGTTAGCGTTGTCGGAGCATCAGCTTTTGACAATCGATATAAACTGTAATTATAAATTTATTTCAGTCAGATCTAGGGTCTTTCTCTGTAGGTCAGTCTTATTTTAAATCCTGCCAGTTTGGGCTTCACTAATCTGCCTCAGAAGACTGCCACCTGGCAAGTTCACCTGTGCAATCCTAAACCAAACCATTTAGCGAATTAGCTGTTAAAGCCTTTCACTGCTATAAAGTCTGGCGTTGTAGTGTTTGTTATCAAAGTTTCAACTAATCATTATCTTCATCATTGCTTGATATCGCTACTTTGAAACAGGTTGTTGTAAAATGTCAGCATTGACATACATGCATCTCAAGTTACCAGAGACAGAAAATGATGTGTTGAAATGGCTTTTGTCACCGTTTCCCAACCTGGTGAGAGGTGGAGTTGTAACAATAAGTCAGTTGAAATAAAAATTTAAAAAAAGAAGAAGCCCGATATTTTGATAATAAATTAATAATTTCAGTAATTTTTCAAACAAAAATGTCAGTCATTTCCTGGTTACAGTTTCTTAAATGAAAGATTTGCTGCATTTTGTTGTCATTTATGATGGTATGAAAGCTTTTGGTGTTAAATTTATGATATAAAGCAATGGAAATCCTCTGCATTTAAGAAGATGTAATCAGAAGATGTTTCCCACTTTTATTTGATTAATTGCCAAAACAGTGTCTAAAACTTAAGCCAGTTTTCTGTTGATTGCTTGAGTGATAAGTCAGCTGCTCATGGTTTAATTTAAAACATTTTGGTTGGATTTTCTTTTTTAGGTGACAAGTTTGAGTTGTTGGCTGACTTTGAGGAGGCAGCGGGTTGATCACGGCCACACTCACACACTTCACACACCGACCTGAAGACCTGTGGTGTCCGAGGAGAGAGGGTCGAACACCCGGAGGAGAAAGGAAACGCACACTGAGGACTCAAAAGGGGTGGAAAGCTTTTTGGCTTTGGACTAGATAACCCCTTGTATGATTTGTGATTTCAGGATCCAATTTTTCTCACACGTGGAGCGACATAAATCCACACAGTGGAATTAAACGGAGAGCATTATAGACTATATGATTTTGGGGAAAAACTTGTACAAAGTTGGACATCCTTTTTTTCAAGGACAGGGATATTGAGCAACTCTTACGGACTCAAAGTGGAAACAGGAAACATTGTTCAATTTAGAAACAGAAGTTTAAGCGTTGAACTAAGATTATTTTGGAAAAAGCTGTTCCCCAAGTTCAGATTGCCTTAGTTGTTCTATTTCAGGACTTGAACCGCTTTGATACTTGTTCACATATAATTTTTCTATATTGTGGGCAAGTATATTCATGCATATGAATGCAATTTTCTCTTCATTTTGAAGAGCTCTTGTGTATAAACTTGTTTTTTGTTGTTCTTGTACGTCAGTCACTCTGTTGTTGAAGGGGACCGAACTGCACGTACATGTGTATATGTAAATACTACGAATTGACTTCTGTTGTGAAAGCTTTGGACTTAAAAAGAATAGAGAATATTGTTTGTTAATGCTTTATTAAACTTTTTTACTTTTGAAGAGAATTTTTAAAAAGAAAAACCTAAGAGGCAAAAATCTAATACTTTGAAGAAAAAAAAACAACAAAAGCAACGAAAACAGGAAAAATGGCAACTGCCAGAACAGAAAACGTTGGCCCAGTCGTCATGGGACTGAACAAGCAGAATGGGCAGCTCAGAGGACAGACCAAACCAGCTTCAGTCCAGCCAGCACCCACAACTCAAGGAAAGGCTTTGGGTGCACCCCAGATAGCAGGCGGTGCCTCTCAGGACGGAGGAGGCATCAAGTTTGGAGATGACTGGAAAAAGAGCCTAAAGCTCCCTCCCAAAGACAACAGGGTCAAAACCTCAGTAAGTCAAACTTTATAAGTTTCTCTAATATTAGTTTGTCTTAAATTAGTGTTCTACTGTCATTCTAACCTTTGTGTGTCTGCTGTAGGATGTGACGTCCACTAAGGGGAATGAGTTTGAAGATTACTGTCTCAAAAGAGAACTCCTGATGGGCATCTTTGAGATGGGTTGGGAGAAACCTTCCCCTATCCAGGTATGTTTAGTTTTTGTCATTTACTTTGCTCTGCAGGTGAACCCAGCAGAGGCTGCATTAGACTTTGTCCATCATTTTGTCAGACAGGGTCGTAAAAGTTATTATGATCGATTTTTACTGTCAATTTAATTTTCATGCATTAATGATAAACCTATGTAATACCATTTTAGCTTTCAAAAACTCGATCACAATAGCATTTAATTCACAGAACAGACTTTCAGATTATGCGTTTATAAGAGCATAAAGAGAAAAGATGAACAGAGAAACTGATCATGCAACTTGCAGTCACTTTTCATGTCAATGTCATTTCATGCTGTTGTTGGTTGGACAAAAGAAGACATCTAAACATGTCACTCTGGGCTCTGTGATTAGTATTTTATTTTGGATTTTGATTAATCGATAATGAAAATAATAATTCAGAATGAGACTAAAGATAATATTTCTTTCTTTCCAGGAGGAGAGCATTCCCATCGCCCTGTCTGGACGGGATATTCTGGCTCGGGCTAAGAACGGGACAGGGAAGAGTGGAGCTTATCTCATCCCACTGCTGGAGAGAATAGACCTGAAAAAGGACCACATACAGGGTGAGACACTGCCTGTGGTTTTATACTGCTACTCTCCTGAGCTAGCTCATGCCTGCAAGATATAAATATTTATTATAAATAGTACATTGCACTTTATTTTGTTCAATCTTATAATTCTGTCAGCTTGTGAGCAGCACTAGACGTATTCTAAATCACCAGAAATGAGCGTTGAGCAGCTTAGTTAGTAAAAACAAAAAGCTGTGGGAGCATATGTTTTGGACTCCCCCTTGTGAGTGTGGTCATGGGTGAAAAAGGTGAGAAGGATGGTGTGAGCAGAGAAAAACACAGTTTGCTTGCTTGTAACATAGTATTCTCTCTAGTCTATAAGCTGTTTCATCTTGTCAGTTTTTCACTTAAATTTGCCCTCTGTGAAATCTTTTGCCATCCATCATATTTCTAACCTGTTACATTCTTGTGCCCTAGCACTTGTCATGGTTCCTACCCGTGAGCTGGCACTGCAGGTGAGCCAGATCTCCATCCAGATCAGCAAACACCTTGGAGGAGTCAAAGTCATGGCCACCACCGGGGGCACCAACCTGCGAGATGACATCATGCGCCTGGATGAGACCGGTAAAAATACACACTGTATCTCACTGATCTACTTAATGTCATTCTATCCAAAAAGGGATGCTGCTCACTACTTAGACACAGTGCTGTGTGCCTAAAAACATAACAATATCAGAAATTAGTCATAGTGGTTGACCAAAATAGGTTTTTCAGTGGCTGATGCAGATATTGAGAGAGTAGGGTGGCTGATATGGTGATGGTGACTTAGGAAAATTAACATTTACAGCAGGATGCATGAGAGTTATTGTAGAGGGCTTGACATGATGTGTGTCTGTAGACATTTTTTGTTTATCGGCCTTGTGATCACAGGCATTGGCTAATGGTTATCATCCAGATTAATCAATCTATCACTAATTAGCACAACTTGCACTTTAGTGAGTTTAACTGTGCAAGCAGAAGTCAACAGACAAATATAAGGATCAGATTTCTGTGGTGTAATTGTAATGATCTCCTGTTTTTCACATCAGTGCACGTGGTCATCGCCACGCCTGGTAGGATCCTGGACTTGATAAAGAAGGGAGTGGCAAAGGTGGATAAAGTCCAGATGATGGTTATGGATGAGGTAAACGTGAATAAAAAGAAATCTGCTCAGAATCAATCGTATATGTTCAGTCCAGTCTTTGTTTCCAACTGGAGCGTTGCCTGCTTCATGTTAAACTGTCTCCATTTCCTCTCAGGCGGATAAGCTGCTGTCTCAGGATTTTGTGGTGCTCATCGAGGATATCATCAGCTTCCTGGCCAAGAACAGGCAGATCCTGCTCTACTCTGCAACCTTCCCCATCAGTGTGCAGAAGTTCATGGTGAGTAGTCGGCTAATTGCTGCACCACTCAGCCAACCCGATGGCTCGGGGCCACTTGGCACCGCTCGGCTCCCACTGCAGACCAAGCTGTTCTCACACTGCGTCCAGTTCTGTGTTTGTGTTAGTCTGTTGTAGACTTTTCCAGGGCTGTCTTCATCTAAAACAGTTCAGCTAACAGTCACAGGATTTGATTGTTTAGATTATAGTCTTCTCTAAAGTCTTTTAGAAAGCAATCATGCAGACTACATGTGTAAATACTTCTGATTTCAGCTGGTAATGAATCACAAAACTGATCTGCCAACAGCAAACATTTCATTAGGGATATCTTACATGCTTGTACATTTGTTAAAACTCTGCTGTTCACTCGCTGTCTGTTTTTAAATGCACTCTAAACTGTGTCCTTGCTGCAGGCCAAGCACCTTCAGAAACCCTATGAGATAAACCTGATGGAGGAGCTGACTCTGAAGGGCATTACTCAGTACTACGCCTACGTCACCGAGAGGCAGAAAGTCCACTGTCTCAACACACTGTTCTCCAGGGTAACTGACGAACTCTGTATTCGATGCATATTAAACTGCCAGCCTTTCAGTCATGAAGGCACTTCTGTTCATAATGCAATGATGTAAAAATATGTTTTAATTCTATATCATAAACACAAATTGCCTGAGAGGCAACACAGTACAGTGGAGTACTCTTTAGTCGTTGAAAAATCTCGT
>JAJHUR010092084.1:0-13863 GCA_027495735.1 Lutjanus campechanus | reverse complement strand
CTGCTCCTGTTTCCCCTCTAAACGCATGAAGAATACTCACCTGCAGGCGAAGGATCACATAATAGTTTTCCCGCCCACTTCCACTTGTGACCTCCAATTTGCCTGAGTAATTACAAGAGCTTTATTTTCCATCAGCTGGAACATGGAAAACTTTTGTTTTACAAATGATTTTTATAACAGTTCTTTTACTATAAACATAGATAGACCTCGATAATATTATAGGCCTATGTTGAGAGATATAGATAGAAAGACAGTGAAGTAGTGTGCGAGACTTGAATCCAGTAATTACATTACAATCACTGGTTGCAGTAATGCTCCGATGTGTTGAGAATGCCAGGAGGTCCATGAGGGGTTTTCAGATTTTTTCCATTTAAATTACAATGATATATAAAAAGATATTTATTTATTTTTTGACAGACAAAAACAGTTCACAGTTCAGTTAACACTATTTTAAGCTGATAGACAAAAAAAGGCATTACAAATATCACACAAAAAACACTTTCTTTTAAAACAACAGATAATTTCTTTGAAATAAAAAAGTAAACGCTTCTACTGAAGGATGAAAGATTTCTGAAGTTCATAGATTATGCTATGTTCTAACAATCTATAATTCTTAATAAATATACAGTGGAAACCACTCATAATGATCCCAACGATAGTTATCAACTGTTCATATGGATAAAAAAAAAAAAAAAACTGGGGACAGAATCATAGCTTTAACTAATTTGCTCATAGTAACCAAGTTGTCCACTTGCAGTTCATCTTGGGTCTTTTCATACATGAGAAAATATTGATAAAAATAAAACTACAGCAGTTCTATGACATTTTGCCTCGTCGTACTCTGTGCATATTGAAATCAAGACAGAAAAAAGAAAGCAATTTTGAAAAACGTCTCCTTTAAGGTTATACCAAACTGCAAAAAACAGCAGTAGGCTACAGCAGTAAAACTACAAGCTATATTTCATATACAGTTCTATTCTGCATTACAGTGTATTTTAATTATACACAATACAATAATTTAATTTGTAATTGAAAAAGAGCTGTATCAATAAAATTCAGTGAACGGCTAAGCTGTTTGTGTCATGACTTTACATTTATGTAATAAATATAGAACTGTCAATTAGACGGTAACCTGCCTGAGAAATAAAGGTTCATGGTTGGTTAAAATCATCATCCACTTATAGTTAACAATTTGACCCGGACAGACCACTTTAAAAGCTTTCCACTGTACATAAATGTTCCTCCTGCCAGTCAAGCACACATCACCCACATGTCCTCCATTAATAGTTGAAACCATCTCTCTCTACATGAGTATTCTGTGTTGACACGGTCTATTTTTTATATATTGTGCTCTTCGGGTATTTTTTTTTTTTTTTTTATCTTGTAAGGGGCCCGTGGCTGAGAAAGAAAGAAAGAGAATCTCAGCAGCACACCTTAGCTTGGCACAGGGAGTCAGGGATGCAGCTGGCCTCTACCAAAATGTGAGCAATGTGGCTCTTTTTTTAAGCATCGGTGCTGCCTACTGAAACTTTTAGGAGCACCAGCGCAAAATTTAGGAGCACCACTAAAATCCACATGCAACCCTCAGGGGCCCTAAGCACAATTCTGCTACGGGGCCCTCCTACCTGCTGCACAGTCACACTTGATACTCCAGTGCTCCCACTACAGTTCTCAGTTCTTTAAAACATTTTGCTCCATCTGTTGCTCTAAAAAAAAATACACCAACAGTATACAGAACGGAAGGAGGTATAAACAAGCAATATTTATTGAACAGAACATTTCCTAGAATCTCAACGTAAGTGAATATTAAAGGGACAGCTCACTGCAAAATCAAAAATACACGTTTCCACCTCAGCCTGTAGTGCTCTTTATCCGTCCAGATTCTTTTGGTGTGAGTTGCAGAGTTTTGGAGATAGTTTGATGCAGATGTCTGCCTTCTCTCGAGTATAATGGGAATAGATGGCACTTGGCTTGTGGTGCTCAAAGCACCAAAACACATTTGAAAAACTCAAAAACAATGTCTCTTTACAAAAATCATGAGCTGGTCGTGCAACATGATCCACAGAGTCAGTTGTGAGCCGTAGATTCTAAAGAGGTTCCACTAGATTCTATAGAAAGTACATGAAACTGCTCACAACAAGGTCTGTGGATTATCTTCAGTAACAGAGTCGTGATTTTTAGAAGGAGACACTGGTTTTTAATTTTTCAGATCTATTTTTTTGGGGGGTGCTTTGAGCACCACACCCCGGGTGCCATTTAGTCTCATTATCACATCTCTATGCCTGATATCTTCAAAACTCTGCAGCTCACACCAAAAACAGTCGCGACGGATAATTAGCACTACACACCACGGGAAAAATATGTATTTTTGATTTTGGGGGTGAACTGTTACTTTTAACATTAAAAATCTAAAAAAGAGAATAACAATGAGCTTTAGCTCTGCTGCCTGGTGATTAGTCCAGTCAATTAGTAGATTTTAAATTCAATACTTAATCAATAATGCCAATCCATTACTTTCCATTTTGCATCTGTCCAGAGCTGGTAATAAACCTTGACCGGGAGACCAGATAATTAGTACCTTGTTTTAAAATTGTGTGCCCCAGAGGTTGCTGCTGGAAATTCACACATGTATGAACACATGTCCAGATGCAACAAAATATTTTCTTCTGTGGTGCAGTTTATGAACGCCGTAGGCATTTATCAAATGTAGAAAATAACTGTAATAATAATTTTCACTCACCTCAGGAAGACACAGACAAACCCAGAGATGGACGGATCGGCTAAGGGAACATTAGCAAGACAGACAGAGTGGAGAGAAATGCACTGCAGGCGAGCATATTAATGTTCCTCACTAACACGAAACTTGTGGAACAGAGAACAACGGAACACTTGTTTACCTGATAGGCCAAAGGAAAATTCTGCTTCATCCTCTCATCTGAGATGTAAACACTGATTTACACCCGCGTTGACATAACAAAACATACTTGACATACTTTTCCATCAATGAATCACAAAGTGTGGGCCGTGGCCCACTGGTGAGCTGTGAAGGCCCTGCAGGTGGGCCATGAAAAATAACTAAATAAAATGTTTTTAAGTATCAATCACATAAATTTAAATTCAGCATAAAATATTAGTAATTATGTTTTTTTAATAATTAGAAGTAATAAACAATTGGATTTAAATTATGTGTTATTCTTCATTTATTAGGTATTGTACCGTGACCTGTCACATTAACATCAGAACATATCTTATCTTTCCTCATCAGTATGATTAGTCTTGTGTGCTGATCAGAGTTGTGATTAGAGGACTGGGTGGGCTGCAGAAGATTTTCAGGTTTCAAATCGGGCCATGGGAATGGCTGCTGTGGATTAATAACTAGATGGATGGAAAGAAAGAATTTGTATATTATATGACATGCAGGTTGGTTGCATTGGGAGTTGACAATGCAAAAGCAAAATAGAAACAGAAAGAACACATCACCATGGGGAGAATGTATATAGGTATTGCTATATGCGGTACCATATTGGTCTGGCTGATAGATAGTCATAAACCTAATTCATCATGGGAGACGGAAACAGCGTGTCTTTGAGTTTGGAGCGGAAGGGCCTGTGCTGGATTGTGTTAAAAGCACTAGAAAAATCAAAACAACACCTTGTCAGAACTATCTGCACTTTCTGAGTACGCATACACTTTTGAAGCATAAAAAGAATGGCATCCTCAACACTAATTTTGTCCTGGTAAGCAAATTGCAGCGAGTCCACGCAGTGTATTCGCCTGCCAAAAACTCTAAAAAAAATTGCTCTGCAACAATCCTCTCAAAAGTTTTCATTACATGTGAAGTGAGGGAAAGTTTGGAGAGGATTGTTTTTTGTTTTGTTTTTTTTCTTTGAGAGGAGAGGATGTCAGATGTAAACAAATAATACTCTTCTATGACAGCATCTGGTGTTCGGCTCTCCTATCATTGCTTTTTACTGTAGCCATCCTTTTGGTCATGCTGCGCCTAACCCCATTCTGTCACAGCAACACCCCAGCGAGAGCAGTGAAAGGTGATAAAAAATAAAATTAATGTGCAATTTAATGTATACATAAACTCACACCTGGACTGGCTGGTGGTGCTACTGTAACTGGAGGGATGCTACTGTGGGGATGGTCTGATGCATTGCCTTAATGCAGCCACTCTCTCTTGGCCCGACATGCAGAGGAAATTAGACTGTTACACACTGCCACACACAATCTTGGGCCATTTCCAGAGAAAGAATTAGGAAATGAGAAGAAAAACGAACTATGCTAAGTACAATTAAACAACTCAGACTTCACTTGGACAGTACATTTCTTGCATTGGTCGGCCTTTTAAACCGTAAAGATTGAAACTGGGCTTCAAAATTTTCCCTTTTGCCTTTTCTTACATGTAATTAGGTATTGGGGAAGGTGATAACATTCAAATGCAGAACCTGTTGAAAGAAGGGGTCAAATTATGTCCCATGAGTTGGATATTAAAATTCTGCACAGAGTTACTCGGGCTTTTTATTTTAAAAGCACCATGAAAACTTCACTCACCCCCCTCCAAAATAGGGGTGCATCTCTTAATTACTGACATAGAGCCAATTTGCGTCGAGCGTGTCTCTCAGCAGATAATGATAATCATTATAATTGCTTGAAGCGTTTGTTTCATGCAGCAAAAGCAATAATGTTCACTCAGATCTTCTATAATAAAGGCTCAGCACTTGGCTTCCTCCAAGCTGTTATACAGTGACTGGACGTGAATAATCATTAGTGAAATTGAAATGCAGGGGTAAATACATGGCTGTGTCTGTCCTCTCCTCTGTACTGCCTGTCTCTTTTTGTCGGTCCCTGGGTACAGCGCCAGAGACTGATCAAAGACTGACTCTGATTCACTCTGAATGATCAAGGAGAAGAGACAGGGAGCTCTGTGATTACTGAACATTGACGTTGTATCAATTTCAATCATTCCACAATACGCGCCTGTCACACACAAGGTGTATTATGCACTCTGTCTGATCACCTGGGATCCAGTCGTACGGGTGTTATTGATCATGAGGGATATTCTTGCATTTTTCATGAGGGAGAATAAATTTTGTGATCAAAACGTGCCCCTGGCTCAAATCCACTGATTGCCTTGAAAGATCAGGGTTGAAGAAGTGAAAGAGGCATGCTCCCTCCACTGCAACAACTATGGCTGCGCTGGTTTTAAAGTTAGATGTTGAGAAATAAACTTTTTCACTAACTTGACAGGAGTTAGATCAGAAGATAAATAGGCTACCATACACACTGTGTGTCTGCTAAATATAAACTTAGCTTAGTGTAAAGACTGGAAACAGCTGGCCTGGGCTGTTATGTGTAATCCATACTCAAACCAAAGAGGTAAAACAACAAGATTGTGGTTTTACAGGTAGTTTTATGTTCTATTTCTTGGCCCTGTCTTCTGTCGTTATGCCAAATTAAGCTAACCAGCTGCTGAATGAAGCTTTACAGATATGAAGGTGGGATAAAGTTTCTTATCTAGCTCTCAGAAAGAAAGCAAATACTCCTACACCTACTCCTTAAAGCAATAAACTTAACCAAGGACTGCTCCAGTAGAGTTGATTTGTGGCTAACTAAATTACATAGTTGTTGGGAAGATGAAAACAAGGGAACAGCTGGCCATGCTCTGTCCACAGGTAACAAAATCCACCTAGCTCCACCTTTAAACTTCACTAAACCCTCTCCACTCATGTAAAATTAGCCTAAAATGCCTATTCAAGTCATACCTAAAGCAGGGGTAGATTAAGTAATTTTCAAGCTGAAGCAAACACAGGCATGGGGCTCTCCATATGCTGTGTTCTCCCACTTTTCCAAACTTCATTAAACTAAGAAAGACCTACTTTAACCTCTTCTCTGCACCAGTCGTCCCACAGCAACAGTGTCCAGACATCTGGAATTGCATAAATGGATGAATAAATTATAAGTCTTAAAAGATAAATTATTTTTTATTGGTGAAGTGTGGAAGTATAAGTGAAGGAGCCTCACAGCCTGAAGATAGAAGCTGCTGTGTAGTCTGGTGGTGAGGCAGTGGATATTCGTGTATCTGTTGCTCGACGGCAGCAGGGTGAGCAGGCTGTGGCTGGGGTCGGTATTGTCTTTTAGTATCCTCCTGCTTCCTCCTTTTTTCAACAATCTCTACATGACTGGTTTGTTTACACAAGTCGGCCACTGTCTTCCTGAATTATTTCCGCGGATGTGCAGTCAGATCATGGACTAGTCCAAAGTAATGAGGGCTGAGACGTTCACCAGTTAACCATGATGCCATTTTGGTGCATGGAATTTTAGAAAGACATAGTAAAAAAAAACAACAAAGAAACCAAAAGTTTAATGATGAGTTTATGAGGTGTTTTGAGGTGGTAGTTTGCCTTTGGTAAGTCCTCTGATCCAAAGTAAATTGAAAGCTGCGCTTGAAGTGCCAGTCATTTCTTACAATCCGTTCCAATTAGCTCTACAAGAAAAGAGAGACAGACACCTCCTTTCAGTGCCGACCCTTGTTCGCTCTTGTGGGCGGTGGACAGGAAATTGAAGCTTCTATTGGTTCTAGTGAGGTGTCAGTCAAAAGGCCAGACTGCAGCAGCCATGTTGAGACCAAGATAGTGCTTCTATCTACATGCAAACTCCAGACAGACAGAGGTAAGTGGATGATTACAACTTTTGCTAGCTCATTTGTGCAGTTGTTGTGTATTCATCATTGGAAATAGGTTCTTCTGGACTACTGATGTAACAGGGCTGTTTTTGCTGCAATATTATTGATCAGTCATCTTCAATGGTGAGTTACCTCAGTTTTGTAATTGTTTGTTTGCTTGTTTGTAGTGCTGATTGTACCTGACTTTATCTCAAAATGGTAGGTATCAATTGAAAGCTTTCTAATGGCGGCATGAGTAGAATTGTTTATATGTTTGTAGTAGTAGAACAAGCGGAAGAGAAAACATCTGCCAGCTGGTTTGTGCAGTTTGTGGGTATTTTCTGATGGAAATAGTGTGTTTGGGAATGAATATATTACTAGATTTAATGACCTTATGCAGTGTAACAAGACTATTTTTGTTGGAGTATTACTGATCAGGGAGTTTTCAAATATGAGTTACCCAAATTTTGAAACTCTGTGTTTGTTTGTTTGTGCTGTTTATTGTACCTGCTGTTGTGATTGTATTTCAAAATGGTTGGCACTGATTGAGACACAAGAATCTCATCTTCCTCATGGTATGTTGCATGAGAACAGCTAAAAGTTTACACAGTAGTTGTGCACAGAACGTCGCAACCCAGGGGGATTAGTTAATATCACGTTTGTTTAACCCATACAATAAAACAGTTTAAAAACAAGAAAAGTTGTGTTTTTTCTTGGCCATGTGCCCCGTTTCTGGTCTTTATGCTAAGCTAACTGACTGCTGTTTCTAGCTCACAGAAAACCAAAGTAAAACTGGATACTTGAGGTTCTATTTGAGACATGAGACAGACTCATTTAAAACTCCATTAACATGTTAATGGGATTTTAAATCAACGGTATGCTGCATGGCTCACTTCATATGTCCTGATAAAGATGATAGTTTTTTGAAAAACAATCTAACATCATTGTTTTTACTATTTCTGTTTTGGCAGCCTTTAATGAAGACCTTTCACATAAGCCTCAGACTTTCGTGGGCTAAATGTCACACCTTGATAAAAGAAGTGAGTCCACAGGCAAATGTAATAATAAGAGCAGAGAATGAGCAAATGCTGTGCTCCTTTTTAGACAGCAGAGATTACATCCAACTGAAAAAGAGACATAAGAAGAGAGCTTTGCAGAATTTTTGTGCAGTAGATGAAACCAAGTTACCGTGATGCAAGTACCTCCACTGCTGCACTTACAAGTTGTCATTGCAATTGTGTTTTATTTCTGTGTTCACAAAATAATAATTGTTTTAGTTTGTTTAAATCACAAAGGTTTAAATTTCTAATAGCATGTGCTGTTGTGGATACTGATTTGTCTTGGACAGTAAACCCATGGAACATACTTCTTTCGTTTTTTTTTTTTTCAGAAAGACAGATGACAGAAATGCTGAACGGGAGATTGAATTGAGTTACAGAAGCTAATGGAACAAAGGCTAGCCCGGACAGGGTGACTACCTATTGTTCCAAAGCCCCAGATGGCCAAAAAATGTCCCATTGGTCTGAAATCCCATTTGTCGATAGCCTGCTATTCTGAAAACAATTGCCCATTGTTCCCAAAATACACGCTCTCCGTGCAGTTGTTAGTTGAGTGACTACTGGACCTGTGCATGACGCTGAATTGGCGAGGGTTTTGACCTTAATAGGCTATCGTTCTGGTCTTACACCAAACAACATTTGAAGAGAGACAGCGTTGGAATAAAATCATTAGAGTTTTACTTCAGCTGGGGCACATTCCCTTCACCTAGTTGTTAGACAGGGTAGTGTTAGGGTTAGCAACTGCATGGAGAGTGTGCATTTTTGGAGCAATGGGCCTTCGGAGGAATGGGCGTTGGATAGTGCGCTGTTGTTCAAATGGGCTTTCACTGACTACTAATTTTGGTCAATGACATTTTTTCGCTAATGAATATGAGATGATAACTAAATAAAAAGTCATCTATGATGACAAAAACTGACGAAATCTATAGGAAATATTGAGGAGATCCAATCTAATTATGTGTTGGGGAGGTTAGATGCACATGAATAGTACAGGTCAGCTTGGAAAGTCACTCTGCACACACTTGCTTAATGTCTCATAAATGGTATGGAAATGTGTCAGAAAGAGAATAGACACATGGATAAATACAGTGTGACATTTGATGTCAAGGGAAACAAGACCCTTTGTAAACCACGTGGAGCGACAATCACCAGTAAAATACAATGAACGTGGAGCAACATTTGCAGATGAGTCATTCTGAAATTCATGCAAAGGAAAACACACTTTTTGTTGTTGTTGTTTTTCAAGCTAATGTTATTTCAATCAGGAGAGAATTCACTCTGAATGTACGAAATATATTTAATTTACATTTGCACAATCGAGATGAGAAATGCGAAAAGTCTTTGGCAATTAGACTCCATCGTGACATAAAGGGGGTAGCCGTTATTAGTAAAGGAAACCCCCTGATGGAGTCTAGACACTGGTGGTGGCTGATGATCTGGATGTGATGAGGATGTGATGAGGAGTGGACTTCTGATGATCTCAGCCTGGGCACTGGTTTAGATGAACTGGAGGAGAAAGAGGTGGAGGAGGGTTGCAACAATTCTGTGCTTAAATGACAGCTGGAGGCGGCAGAGAAGAGAAGAGATTTAAAGTTCTGACACAACCAAATGATTGGCTGATGGAGACTGTGGCTAAATCTGGTTGGTTAATTTAAGGAGTGAACGCCCAATTATAGCTGATTGAGAATAAATGGGTAAAGAGAGAGAGAGTGGTGAGAAAGACAATTAGGGATGAATTAGGGATGAAAGATCATCTTCCTGATTGAACCTGGGCTGAACGTCATTATATCAGCTGACGGGAGCTGGTGCATTTTTGCAATACTTGAAATACAATACAAGCTAAAAGAAACTGCCGCTGTCCTGCACTGATTAGAGAAGTGAACAACCCAGAGCTGCTAACTTAGAATTGCTTAGATCATTAATAAAAAGATTGATTGACGTGCTAAAGATAATAAGGGTAAACTCTCACTGTCCTCAAACTGAAAAAAGTATGTTTTAAGAAATGTAGTATATTTCATGTTCGACATATGATGGGAGAAAGAAACAAAAATCTTAATGTTAATAACAGGTTAATAGACTGTAGATTGCTCCAGGAGTATATAATGAGTTTGGAAATTCTAAAGAAAAAAATGTATAATGCATTACATTTCACTAAATCTATTTATTGTAAATTTAGTCAACAGAAACTCTAGCGCAATTTAGGACTAATGACTAAAATATTACTAAAACTAAGCGATATTTTAGTCAAAAGACTATAACTAAGTCTCAATCAAAATCTGCTGTCAAAATTAACACTGGTCCAAAAGGACATTTTTCAGACCATTTAAGTTTGGAAATGATGCCACTGGAAAAAGCGCGTCCTGTACAAGACTGCCTGACTACAGCTCTTTATTTCCCAGACAAATATGCAAGATACAAGGTAGACCTGAAGTCATTCCTTCTATATAGAATATTTAGTTTACAGGGGAACAAAACTGCATTTCTAACAGTGCAGCGGCTCACACAATAAGAATAATATAATGAACTGAAAAAAAGACTCAGATGTGAGAGTGGTATCAGTTTTCTTATCTAAAGCAAGAAGCTTAACCCACCACTGTTCTAATTGATTTGCTTTGTAATTTACTGCAGAATAACTGGGCTTCTCTCTTTTTTTCTTTATATGAATCCCCAGGTAGCAGCTACTCTCGGCTTCCACACACAACATATGAGACAAGACATATAATACAAGTCCCTGTGTTACTTTGGAGAGATGTAAATAATCCATGCTTGACAACATCGAAGAAACAAGAATATATTTTTAGTCAAATCGACTGCTTAAAAAAAAACATTTGAATATATTTATTTACAAGCATCCAGTGAAATGGATTTAGTTGTCACAGCGTGGTTGTTGCATGGTATGAGGATCACAGCTCTGCCGCAACAGAGATGTGAGGTATCTTATTTCAACAGGGAAAGTGGTTCTCCTGAGGTGACTGAGCCGTTTTGTTTTGGTTGTGGTCTAGCAGTTTACTGTGTGCTACAGGTGCCATGAATAAAACATTCAAACCTGTTAGAAGAGGCACCTTGGCTAGAGGGTCAGCTGTCCAACTGCAGCTGGAGAATAGAGGAGCACCCCCATCATGAGAAGTGTGCAGAATCGCTGCCGTTTGATAGAAAAAGCTGCAGGGGCAAGATAGTGGGAGATTGGGTGCAGATTTAAAGCCCCATGATGCATATCCACAGGTAGGCTGCCACAGGGTAATACCCTTTGAGGATTACATCAATATTGGAGCTAAACATGTAATCATACACTGAGGCCACGCTCCGGATCCATCTGGATAACCTTCAGTCCCATCAGAACGAATTTCCTTAGCCGGAATGAAGCTTCTTGGAATTATTCATAGGGGAAGCTGATGAACATCACAAAACATTGGAATTTAATCTCAGTATGCATGACAGAGGATGAATTTTCTAAACAAAACAGTGATTGTGCTGCTCAACGCTTTCTCCGGGACGGCGTACAGATTCACATGAACACAGAAATGCAGTGTAAAAACACTGCTCTATTGTATTCTTATACGCCATGACCAGCTTAATCACTGAACCTGAGAATCAACAGAGCCTATTTAGAGCCCTCATCTCAGGCATGAAGTAAGCCGAATGGATTCAAGATACAATCCTGTAACTTTCACTGTCACTTAATTGCAAGACTACTCCTTTGATTAACTCTCTGTCTTTCTCCCTCTCGCTCTGGCCCTCTGGGAAATGGGAGGGAGGGGAGGTTGGTTGCTGAGGGTGGGGGTGGTTGGGCATATAAGACATGATTGACAGCTCGTAGTTTATCAACAGCTGCCGAAAGCTCTTCTCTCTGCTGTGGCAGATGTTCTCTTAAGGATTAAATCTGCCTACATAATGTGAAAATAAATGCAATATGAGATTCTCCCCATTACTGTAAGTCTCCCTGTAAAAACTTGATTAACTAATTAAAAGTTTCTTCAGTGAATATCGTAAGCAACTGTTGCAGAGGAATAGCATGCAGGTCAGGGTTTTCAATATAAAACACAATATGATTTTTGGTTTGGAAAAAAGTCAGGTTATGTCTCCCTCTGGCTGGGGCAAAGGGTCAGCCAGCTCATGCAGAATGCCTGCAGTAGGTAAAGATACTTTAATACTAGGGTTGCACTTTAAATTCCCCTTATGCTCTAAAAGTAGTGAAGGAGCTCCTCGAACCACAAGCTGATCGTGCCACCACACGCCACCATGGTCATATTTCAGTCAGACCATTTCACAAGATACAAGAGATACCAGAGTTTTAATTATCATTATACAACAGGGTTGTAAAGTATTACTTTGATGCAGTTCCCTCTTGCTGTGCATAAAAAAACATATAATATTAAAGCTGCAAGCAGTGCTGTATGGGCCCTCGCAACCCCGCACACGTCAGGGTATGCTGCGACCGCGACCATGGCGCCAGACACCAACCGGTCGAAGAGGTGCTGAATTTTGACGAGCCTCAGACATGGCAGGAAGGAATTCGATGACACTTCCTGTCTCCACTAGGTGGCACTATGCCTATGACTCCTGATTGGCATGTAGATGTGCTCAGGCCAGGACTTTTATCAAACATGTTAAGTTTGGTGCAGGTTGCATCATTTAATCCAAAGTTACAGTGATTTCATGTTTCATGGCGAGACATCAAAACTTGACACCAAGCCACGGTCACGCCATTTAACGTAGACCAACTTGTATAGATGGTTCACAGTTATGTTGAAGTCAATTGGATCAATTCTGTAGAAAAAGTTTTGTTGAAGTCAATTGGATCAATTCTGCAGAAGGAGTTTAGGCGATGGGCCCAAGAGACGTTTTTGTGCGTCTGGGCATGATACATGTGTGGACTGATTTTCGTGCTTATCCCTGAAATGTGGCTGCTGTTTGGTAGGCATGGTCAAGCCATGGCCACACCCACTGCTAAAAGCTATATTATATGAAATTTGTCACCATAACCAATGCGTGTGCCAAGTTTCACATTTAGCCCCTCAAAAATGTGATTGAAGACGAAGAAAAAGAAGTAGAAGAAGAAATAAAATAATAATCTGAGCAAATCCACCATTCAGGCCCTAATTATGTGCATTAGATTGACTGAAGTGATAGAAAAATAAAAAATATATCAAATAAAACAAGCTGTCTCGCAGCCTGAAAGAAGAAGCTGCTCTTCAGACTGGTGGTACGACAGTGGATACTTCTGTATCTCTTGCCGGACAGCAGCAGCGTGAACAGGCTGTGGCTGGGGTGGGTATTGTCTTTTAGTATCCTTTGGGCTCTGTGCAGGCTCCTCACCTCACTGATATTTATTTAAAAAACAGATCAAAGAATAGGTCTAAGAAGCACTGAGACCAAATGATCAACAATACAAATTAAGCCCTCTGAAACAGGCAACAGTTTCTTACTAATTAGTGGTCATGTAAATCTATGTGCAGGAGCTCTGCACTAATCTTCAACATCTAAATGAATAACACATAGAGCATGTCTCTGCACGCACACTGGTATCCCAGTCATGATTGGCTTTTTGGATTATCCCGGTCATGCTTTGTGCATGTAAACATCACGCTGGTTTCTTAAACCAGATTAGCCGGTAATTTTATCATTGTAAAACACACTTCATTAAAACTCGAGAGAAAACTCACCAAAAATCCTCTTGGTTCATCTTTCCACAATCACCAACTCTGATTTGTTCGAAATAAACACTTAATTCATCACTCACACTTCATTCGTGCGTTAGATGTGAAAATATTGAGTGAGTCTGAGGTTGGACATTAGAGACGCAGTGGGGAGTAATGGCAGAATATTTTCCTATCAAACTCTGTGAAATGAATTTAGGGCTTTTTCAACCAAACTATTGTTGAAATAATGGTGATTGGTGGTGATTGTTTGAACAGTGGAAAGATGAGCCAAGACAGTTTTGGTGAGTTTTATTGAAGTGTTAAAACGAAGTGTGTTTTGCAACGATAAAATTACTGTTCCTGTAAATAGAGTTTGGTGGCTTTGGTGAGAGCGAAAAATCGTCTGGTTCTGGTTAAACACAAAGCATCTTACTCTTTAACAAAAAGGTCTGTCTCTGTAGACGTCCTTTTCATAATGTTGTCAGCAGGCATCAGGAGT
>JAJHUR010092083.1:8976-22195 GCA_027495735.1 Lutjanus campechanus | reverse complement strand
TACGCTGTGTTGAGCGATATCAATCGCTCTGGCTGGGGGCGGCACAAAATTAGCTGGAGGCGGCCGCCACGCAATTTTGAACGCAGGAAAAACCCTGGTAAAGGAAAAAAAAAAAGATTGATATGATTTACCCTTAAACATCTCTTACGCTGGAACTGGCTAGCAGGAGCACACACTCAAGTCTCTAGGGCTGCCACTGGCTAAAGATTGTCCTAGTCAACCAGTAGTTGCTAGTTCAAGCGCATTTATGATGTTAATTTAATTATTTAAATATATACTTTGAGGCAAGAAGCAAGCCACGTGTTAAATGCTAGCTGCAAAAGTCGTGTGATTCTGGATGTGTTGGAACAACCAGCAAGGAGGCTGAACATTTTGTTAATTTATTTCAAACCAACATAACATCCCACAGAAGTCTTGTTGTTCAAAACACAGGAAAAAATAACTTCCAACCTAACAAAAACAAACACTTGCAGACTTAAAAACATGATGATTGAGAAATACTTACAAATTAGCAGCTTAACGCCCCCTGCCTCCACCTGAACCTGTCATGTCCTGATGGACCATGAAGTCATGGTTGGAGCTGCTATAATTCATCTCAGTATTGAATTCCCTGTCGTCAAACTGGCCTCTGTTGGCCCATGAGGCTGTGTCTCAGTCTAATAGGGCCGCTAATGGCCGCTACAGCACAGTTAGCAACAGTGCACGGATCACTTCAGTATTGCAGGAAAAAAGGTCTGTGTTGCAACAGTCCCTTGATGCTTTCATTCAGCCTCTCCAGGAGGGCTCATACAAGAGTCCTGGAGAGGATGCTCCAGGAAACGGATGAAATTAAAATTGAGGGAGAGCAGTGCAGCTCCCGTCTTGGTCGTGGAGTCTCTCTAATCCCTTTATTCTTGGAAGAAAACTGGAGGGGTCATGGAATGGTCATTGGAAGCGACCTATAAACATTGCTGGAAATGCTGGGGTCACTTATACAATATTTGTTTGCCAGAGTGAGAGCTGTGTATGCATCCATGGCAAAAATTACAATTATTTTGAGAAGGCATTGGGCTTCACCACAGATTTGCCCTCATTATTTGCATGGTGTAACCCAAAGGCACAGTCGAGGTGTAGAGTTTCCTGTTTTGTTGTGTCAACATTGCATCTCTACATTTTTGCTGATGATGTAGCAATATTTGCTTAATCAGACTGTGACCTCCGGTGTGAACTAGTTTTCATCGCACCAGACTTTCAAGCAGTGGTGATTAGAGTCAGCAACTTATTAGTCTGAGGCCCTGCTACTCTGCTAGATTGCCTCCTTCAGCTTGGGAGCAAGCTGCTGGCCCAGGTGAAGTAAGTTGGGATCTTGCTCATCAGTGAGGGTATGAAGGAGTCTGAGATCGACAGGCAAATTGGCACAGGATTTCCCGTCATGTGTTTTTTTTTTTTTACTTGACTATGGAGGGAGCTAAGCCTGACGGCAAAGCCCTGGATTTAGTAGTTGATCTTTCACCTGTAGTCATGAGCTCTGGGTAGTGACTGAAAGAATGGGATCACAGATTCAAGCTGCTTTAATGAGTTTTACTACCAAGAGTTTCCGGGCTCCCCCTTTGGGATAGGGTAGGAGCCCAGACACAAGGAGACATCTTGATGTAGAAGCACAGCTTTTTTTCTTTTAAAAAAAAAGACCCAGCTGAGGTGGTTGGGAAATCTGATCAGGAAACCTCCCGTACACCTCCCAAAGGAGATAGTCCAGGCTTCCCCACCTGGAAAAAGATCCCAGGCAGACCAAGAACACACTGTAGGGATTACACATCCCACCTGCCCTGAAAATATTTTTGGATCCCCCAGGAGGCGCTGGCTTGGGAAAAGTAAGTCTGGGCTACCTTGATTAGTGTGCTGCCATTATGACCCTGACCTAGCTGAGTTGCAGAAAAGGACTGATGTATGGAAGATGTTTTATATTAGCCAAGGCTGGAATTTGTTGGGATAATCTGCAGTCTCAATCCCTTTTATATTAAGGGATAATCAGAGCAACCTTAGCACCAAACTGGCTGCAGTCAGTCCATTGGTGAGTACAGTCATGCATCAATAGTGCTTTAAATCATACTTCATCATGTAAAGGTATCTATGGTCATCATAACCCAGAGCCAGTATAGCAAACGAACCCTACATTTCTGATTGAAGTCAATTGTTCAGTGTACATCTCACCATGAATTTCTATATCCACTGTTAACATTTATCAGCACATCTGGATTAGTCAAAGATTAGCAAGGTAGTTCATTAACATTATACAACGCAGGCTTCCACAATGAAAGTTTTAGTCTCTTCATGCTGCAAACGATTATATATACAGATAATATATCATTATATACCAGTATATTTATATACACATGCACATATGCTCCAGGAAACAATTCTGTACTATGTTTTTTTAATTTGCGTCAGGTTGAGTGTAAACAGCAACAACAAGATAGTTATAACATTTTAAACATCTTCACACAGGGGCGGACGTTTAGCTCAGTGGGTAGAGCGTCCGCCCCATGTATGGAGGCCGCTAGTCCTCTGCAGCGGCTGCTGGTTCGACTCCCGCCTTCGGCCCTTTGCTGCATGTCATCCCCTCTCTCTGCCCCGTTTCCTGTCGCCTCTTCAGCTCTCACTGTCCAATAAAGGCACAAATGGCCAAAAAAAAAAAAAAAAAACTTAAAAAAAACATTTTCACATAAAAAAGTTCAACATCTGGGAAACGTTTGAAACAAAGTATCATCCATGTAAAGACAGAGTCCTCCCCTCGTCCTGCCAGAGACGTGCATGTTGCATCCTGTTAGCTCGGAACATGCTCACTCATCAATTATAATAGCTTGATCTGGGTTTTGATTTTATTGTTTCTATTTATTTAGATCCGCATTAGTTATTATTGCAGTAACAAGTGTTCTTCCTGGGGTCTGCACAAAAGTAAAGACAAAAGATTCAAACATCACATTATAGACATTACACCATATCAACAAGCAACATGGGGGAAAAAATGATGTGGTGGAGCATGTCTTTGTAAGATGTGGGCACAACAGTCCCTGATTTCTGGTGGCTTGGCCACCCTGAGTCCCATTTTGTCCGTTTCATTTTCCTGGCTGGACATGAGCCAGGAGCAGCCCTATCTCCAAGCTGGGTTAGCATGGCTCAAATCACTTCTCTCCTCTTGGAGTGGTGCGCAGCGGTGCGTCCGTTGGATCTGGCTGGGTGGTTGAAAGATGTCAACTGCATTGATTATCATCTCAAGGTCTGCCACTCTTTAATCCAAACCCCATGCGTCCTTTTACAATACCTATGAACCTGTTTCATTGGTGATGCATGGTTCAGCCTTTAAACCAAAAAATAACAAAACAAAAGGAGCTATTGGCTGTGGCATCTACATGCGCCGTTGCCATATTGATATGTAGTCAGTATTTATGTCCTCATTAGTGGTTAATGAAAGAAAAATGGGATGTAATTCTTCAGTCTGTCCTCATGGGTATCCTCACAGCTGAGTTTGTGTGGGTGGAGGGTGGGGGTGTGTAGCACAGGGTTATTTGGGGTTAGGCTAGGCAGTACAGGGATACCACAGAGCCCTATAAGCCTCCACCAAGCAGCATGGATTTAAGGCACAATCCAGTAGCAACAGTGAGCTGTTAACTTGACAGATTCCCCTTGGCTGCCATGGCCTCCCTGTTTACCAGCAGCAACGATTGTTGTGAAACATTGAACCTTTTCAGTGAAAAATACAACGTGCCGATTCCACGCAATTTATCTCCCATTTCCCTCGCCTCCCCTCCTCTGTGCATCTCTTCTCCCAACCTCATCTTCTCAGCCCCGTATCCTGTGAGCTGTGAGGCCCGTGTGAGTAAAATATCACTGGCCTATCCATCTCCCTCTGCCCCACAACAGCACCACCTGCCTTCTTTCTTTTAACCAAGCTTCATGGACCCACCATGCTTGCACTCTGAGCTGTAATTGCACAAGCTAATGGGGCATCAGGACTACATAATCCAGCTCCACAGTGCCAAATAAAATGTGGAAATGTCTCCCAACACGTTTCCAGTATTGGGGCCCAGCTGAAAAGCTGGGATGGAGCCTGGCTGTTGGTGCCTGCAGTGTGACTCGCTCTTTCTTTCTTCCTGTCTCTGCTTGATGTAAACTCAGTCCTGCAGGCTGATCGGAGAGTTCCCCTGCACAGTTGAGACAGCGAGGCATGTTAATGTTGTGCATTGCTATCAGATGTCGTTATCATTACAGCACCAAGCAGATGGTGCAGGGCAGGAGCTGTAGCCACGCTACATGCCGATGTTTGAATATAGTATTCACTACTGCACAAGAGACGCAAAGGAATTGGAATCCAAAACCCATCCATCAGGATTCATCTGTCATATGCAATTACCATCAGCGACTGGTAATTGCATATGACAGGCCAGGGTTGTAATAATGGATGTGCTGGTTATGTTGCGGTACATGGATACTTGGGCATTGTAGCCATAGCCATAGGGTGGAATCTGAAGCTTAATGATTAGACTGGTAATCAGAATTGGAAGGCGTATAGTTTAAAGTTAATTTTCATGACATTTTACAAGATCCCAGGGCTGCACAGCGCATTGTCTTCTGCATACAAATAAGCATACAAAGCAAATACTGCTCACGTCTTTCCCCTGTACACTTGTATTGACATTTCGTGGATGTAAGAACAAACAAAAAACTGCAGAGTAATTCACACACGGTTCATTTGAGGAAGATTATAGTGAGTTTCTTTCCTCTCTTCTTAAATTTAGTTTCACAAAAAACTCATTTAATTTTCCATTTGAACATTACTTCAAATATTTTGATTTGCTCAACAGACTATTCTCCAGTTAGACCAGTCTGCAAATAGGATATATAAGAGTTTCTGCTGTATCAGGAAGACAGTAGGTGCAGTAACAACCAATGGCCTTGAGGCTGAGAGCAACAGACAGGATTGCTGCTTTTGGTCTTTTCATGGGATTTTTAGAGAATAGATTATATAGAATTTTGCCTGCCTCGTTCTTTAACAGGCTAAGTGTGCTAACAACCCACATTTATCTTGGAACAAGTTTATCGGCAGATGGTAAGTCACATTCTGCCTTACAGGGTTCACAAGCATTCTAAAGCAGCAGGTGGGTGGGTCATTCTGTTGGCCACACTAAATGCAAATGTCTCCCCTATAACATGCAAATCTATGCAAAATGCACCAAGATCTAGGAATTGATGCATAGATGAGACCTGACAGAGCTACTGCAGAGGTTCTACCAGGTGGTTTAGAGAGAGATCCACGTCCAGTTCACTTTTACATGATTGTGTCTTTATTTGACAGGTTGAGGTGGGATTGATTTCCTGGATAACCTGATGCCTTGCTCAAGGGTAGCTGCTAGAGCTGCAGAAAGACACTCACTCATTTACTGTGTAGGCTAATTGTGAAAATCCCACTTGTTTGCATGACTGAGCTAGATAATTTTCTGAACATAGACGGGCTTCAGGGAAGAAGGGCATTTAGTTTACTCCCACACTGCATTCAAAATCATAAAATGAATGTGTGAGAGCTCTTATTTGCATCGAGCCTATGCTTTTAAAACATGCAGGGGTGTGGACAAGTGTCAGGTTCATCTCAGATTGGCACAGTCTGTTTCATAGCCCACAATGCAGTCGCCATCCAAACCTTTGTTCAGAAAACTTAAAAATAGTTTATGAATTACAAAGTTGCATTCCCTCCTTCGTTTTGAAAAGAAAAAAAACCTGTCTTGACATTTTCACAATGTCAGCCTCCTTTCTTCATGCGGAGTGGTGGTCTCTGACCCTTCCTGCCTCCAGGGGGAATTCATAAAACCACCTTTGCTCTATCTGACGGCGGTGACCAAGATTCTTGTGTGTTGCTTTCAACCTTCTCCCCGCCTGCGCTCTGTTTAACACACGCTTTCTCTCCTTTCAGCCACTTTAGTTCACTTTTCTTCCACTGTCTCTCCAACTTCTTTATCTTTCATCATCTCTCCTCTGCTGTCTGCCTCTGCCTTCCTGTAATGTCTCGCTGTCTTCTCTCACCTCCACTATACCTCTATTCTTTTCTCTCATCCTTATCCTTACCCCCTTTTTTAATTCAAAATCAGACAGATGATCCTGACAGTCCTCATTAATTGTGTATGATAGCGTTAAGTCTCTAAGCACTCAGATGGGTCACGCCGTTATCAGTTAATGTGACACTTTAGTGCCTTTCTGCCTAGACCAGTCCAGCTGCCCTCTCCCTTTTTATTTCCCCTTTCACTCCCACCCTCTCTCCCTCTGTTCCCCAGAGGACCACTGTCAGTTGCTCTTTCTCCTGAGCCATAGATAAGGAAAGGAAGGTTTCTCTAATGTGACAGTCCATAACAACAGTGGGCTGTCAAGCCAATAAACCACTCTTTGTTGCCATAAGGACAATTACTCAAGCAAGAATTTGGTAACTGCTTTTGTCAGCCCTTGCTGATGATATTTTCATAATGAACAAGCTATGTAATGCATTCTTGAATGCCAATTTAGAGAGAAGTGTTGATAAATTATGCGCAAAGATTTTTTAAACCAAAGCTGAATGATGGATAGTCTCCGTCTCTGCCCCATTTTGGGGACCAGGGCCCAACCACAGAGTTCAAAATACCTGATAACTACAAGAGTAGTCTTGTAAATGGTAGGATACTGCTCCATTAGACAAAGTCCAATCGTCAGAGCCGAGAGGCAAGACATGGTTGATTTTCATTGAAGTAGATTGGTTGATGAAGCTTGGGTCTCCTAGGCACCAGCTAATTAGAGACGTGAAGACCTGAGTTTATTAGCGGCAAGGCAAAGTGCATGGACTGCGGCTACAGTGAACACACATCAGGGACATCACTCACACGTTAAACACAAGCCTCACTTTTTTACTTCAGACAGCCAGTGTACTGCACAGGGCCCTAATTGGATCTGCTCTCACGTACATGGACAAGACAAGGCCACAAGACCTCGCCTACTCACGCCTTCGACTGAGGAGAGGGGTTATTTCATTATAGCTTTCTGCTGAAGAATATCATGGCAACAATTTCTCAAAATAGACTAAATTTATTGAGCAAATATTTGGTCGCTCCAGATTCTCCAACATAAGGATCTGGTATTTATCTTTCCGTGTCAGGCTGTCAAGCCCCTTTCATGCGTGCATTGCAGCTCTGAACTTAACTAGACACTACCCGGAGGAGCTGTATGTGTGAATGCAAATGTCCACATCAGCCTCGGACATAACCCTGCCAGCTGCTTAGTCCAAAGTCAGGGCGAGTGGGTGTGTTGATCACATTGCATGGCGTGTAGCGACTTCATACTCCGTTCTACTTGTTTGTATGTTGCTTTCCACTCTTTCATTGATTGTTTTCAATATGAACTACCAATCAATATCAGCCCAGATGAGTCTTATTTTTTAACCCACATTTGAATGTGTTTCTGTGAATCTGTGATGTAAAAACATCAAATTCCCACACAGTCAGAGAAGGTAAAGAAAGTAGAAGTGTACATCCTGCTCATTGTTAAGTTTTCAGTTATAAAATCCCAGCATACCACAGAGTTTCTTTCCTGTTGGGCAGGCAGACTGGAGTCACGCTGCCCCCCGTTTATCACTCTTCTCTGCTTCAACCACAGTTGTGTAATTTTGAGTGCAAAAACAGTCATCACTACAGATGAGTCCTCCTTCTCCTGCAGGTGCCACCACTCACCTAAATCATACAAAGTATTTCCAACATGTGAGAACACATCTGACGCAGACAATCTCCTGTTGTGTGCTACATGTGTGAAAGGGAAAATTCAGTCTCCCAAAATGATTAACTGCTTCGGATAAAACAAGCTATTTAAAGAGTTGACTCTGGGAAGCTGTGAAGGGCATTTTTCAGTGATTTCATTTTATAAACCAAATGATGAATCAATTAGCTTTGTTAAAAAATCATCAGATTAGTTGAGAATGAAAAAAAATATTGGTTACAGCGAGGGCTGCAACTAACAATTATTTTAATAGTTGATTAATCTGATTATTTTCTCAATTAACCAATTAGTTGTTTGGTCTATAAAATGACAGAAAATGGTCAAAAATTTTGATCAGTATTCTCAAAAGTATACTCAAATGTGTTGTCAGGGTGGCCCATTGAGCATTTGTTTGGATTTTTCCCCTTATTCAGACTGTAATATACTGGCTCTAAAGAAGTGTGTGCTGGTATAAATAAAAGCCTTCATTCATCCATGATCCTCCTCTTTGTAATCCTCAGAATTTTTCATATTATGAAAAAAAAAAATGAAAAAATGAAAATATTTTTCTGCCTTCATACCCTTCATCCTTCCTCACTGGTCTTTCCTTTCACTCACGTACTACTGCTTCTGTCTAGGTCTGCAACAAAAGATTGCTTCTTATGATTTATTGTTATGCCAATTATTTTACTAATTACTTTTCTTTAGATGGACTAAGCGCTGCAGCTCTACATTTAAGAAACCGGAACAATCAAATGTTTTGCTTTTTGCTTGAAAAATTACTTAGAGATTAATGGATCATCAAAATATTTATAATATAAATGTATCTGTTCGGTGTTACATGCTTTATTTCTCTGCTTTAAAACTCATAACAGGATTTATGTGAAAATGAAAATAGGGAAAGGAAACTTGAGATAGGGACAACTCAATATTTCCAGATAACCAGCCTTAATGAAAATGGAAGTAATCAGCCTCCTCTGTCAAACCAGGTTTCTTCTGAGACTAAAGATGTGAGGTGATATTTTAAAGGCCATTTATATGCAACATCAACAGATTAAGAGCAGCTTAATACACATTGGATGAAAATTGTCCTGCGGAAATGTTGCTGATACAAGATACATTTGAATGTACTGTAAAGGCACCAATACATACGTGAAGTAACCAACCAAAGTCATTTTTAAAAAATGGAGCAGCCATTCCCAAAATTAAGACTGGCACAGCCCCCAGCTTTTACAGATTTTTTTTGTCACTCATCCCTCTGATGCTGTGATGCTGCTATTGTTGTTCTTTGCTCTCACGGTCTTTCTCTCTGCTCCCTTGTTCAGGTATACCCGGGGTTGATGGTGACTGCCGGCCTGATCCACTACGTGCTCAACCTGCTCCACATCACGGTCCACATCCGTGATGTGTGTGTCTTTCTGGCGCCAGTGTTCAGCGGCCTGACTGCCATCTCCACCTTTCTACTGACACGAGAGCTGTGGAACCAGGGTGCAGGGCTGCTGGCAGCCTGCTTCATTGCCATTGTCCCTGGTTATATCTCCCGCTCCGTCGCTGGCTCTTTTGACAATGAGGGCATCGCCATCTTCGCACTGCAGTTCACCTATTACCTCTGGGTATGTACGCAGCAGAATCTCCCTGTAAATAGGCAGACATGTCATTATCATGGTCCCGGAGTACACCTCTGATATTGTATCTCATGGTGATTATCATGAAGTGACAGTTTACTGTTCTCTTTTGTAAGGAATTAGAATAAAGCCTGAAAATGTGCTTATGGTTCATTGCCTTTTAAATCAGTTTTAGCTAGGGAAAAAAAGTGTCAAAATGTCTTCCTCAATAGCAAGGGCTTAGTTCGTTTTTAGGGGATGGGCTTTATGTAGCCTTATTTTCAATCTTACTTGGCCTCAGATGTTGAATTATTTATCTAGTGCCTTGAAAGGCACACTGGCCATCTTTGTGGATCATTTGGAGCCCAGGAAACTGCCTTCCGCATTGTAAAGTCTTCACAATAAGATGATCTTTAACAGTAGAATACTCCCCTCCCAATTTCCCTAACTTTACCAAGATACACAAAGTGAACACAGCTGATTGTGTTTTACCCAACAGGGCAGCTGAAATTGTTTGATTTGCACTATCAAATGTGTTAACCAAGTTCAGATTTATTTTTTAATGTAGGAGAAATAGTTTTTTCTTCTCCAGTTTAAAGCATAATTTGTCTAGGTTAAGGTAGACCTTGACGGAACAAAGAATTTCCGATATGAATACAACTTGGATTTTTGCAGGAACTACAGTGCAAAGAATTTTTGAAATGGTCTTTCACTGCAGGTGGAAGGAAGGAGCTTTTCAAGCTGCATGATGTGTGAAGCAGACTTTTCAGTGACCCACAGTCTGTCCACTCTTTTCAGTTGCATCAGCAGCTACCACACAACCCTGCAGCTATCTTACTATGAATGCACTTTGTGTGTGTGCGTGCGTGTGTGTGTGGAATTGAAGAGCACTGCTTTGCAAACAATTTTATCAGCATCCCCTTCTTTCATGTTATTGGAGTTGACCTTGACAAGTATTGAAGAGTTTTCATTTCAGCTTCCATTCTGTATTGAGCTGTATCTGCTCAGTGTTACATGCTTTATTTTTCTGCTTTAAAACTCATAACAAGATTTATGTGAAAATGAAAATAGGGAAAGGAAACCTGAGATAGGGACAACTCAATATTTCCAGATAACCAGCTTTAATGGAAATGGAAGTAATCAGCCTCCTCTTTCAAACCAGGTTTCTTCTGAGGCTAAAGATGTGAGTTGATATTTTAAAGGCCATTTATATGCAACATCAACAGATTAAGAACAGCTTAATACACATTGGATGAAAATTGTCCTGCGGAAATGTTGTTGCTGATACAAGATACATTTGAATGTAAAGGCACCAATACATACAGTATGTAAAGTAAGCAACAGAAATAATTTTTAAAAAAATGGAGCAGCCATTCCCAAAATTAAGATTGGCACAGCCCCCAGCTTTGACCCGCCTGTGGTACCTCAACAGCTCACATTTTGGGAATCACTGCAATAGAGAAATTGATTAATTATGTGGTTTTGTTCCATACTATCATTGCTTTCAACAGATTGCATTTATGTTTGCATGAACATTTATTAATTATATTCAAAGCGATGTGTAAATAAGATACATTTGAGGGGTGATAGAGAGAGAAAGAGCATATTGGGTAAATTAGAGGTGGGCAATATGGCAAAAAAGATCATATCACGATTTTGTATGGCAGGATTGCTATATCTTGATTCCTTTTCAAGTTGGTTTTAAGACAATTTTGCAAGTTACTGAACAGTAACCAACCAAACTAATCTGCCTATTTAAAAAGATATAGTCCTTAAAGAATAAAGAGTAAGAGATCATTTAGACCAAAGTACCTTTTTGAACAGATAAATAGAGCAGCAACTGTAACCTGCTGTTTACAACAGCAAAGTCGCTATATAAACTCAATATCTCACTGGAATCAAATCTAAAATTTTAATTCAAACAGGTCGGATGCACCACATTACTTCCCTGCATAAAAAAAAAAAAAAATCATTTTCCTGACATCAAAACACTGAGTGAAGTTTCTAAAGAATGAAGAACACAGACATCAGTCAGTATCTTCATCCTGTCCTCTGATGCTGAGGTGATTCACTGCCTGCAGGTCTCTGCCTGCAAAGAGAGGAGGGGCTCTTTGTCTCATCCAGCAGTAAGTTTACAACAACTAAAAGCTCAACATACATGGCAAACTAAGCCAAACTGTTTAACAACATACAGACAGCTTACGTTTTGGCTTGATTCAGTTCACTATTATCCGAGCTAGTGTACTGTGCTTGTGTGAAACAGTGGTGATGGATGACGGACGGCGGGCAAAGCAGATTAAAATATTTCTCTCCATATGTTCACATGTTAATGCTCATTGATCAGCTGTATGGATCATGTATTGGCTTTTTACTCATGAGGCTTTCTTTGCACTTGCTTAAAATAACAAGCGTAGATGTTGTTGAGTAACTTTCGAGTTACGTCTCCTGTTAAATTTCACTCTTTCCACCTGTGTCGGCTCCACTCTGCTGTGTACTGACCTTGCTTTGTGTGTGTGGAGGAGCTGCATTGACACAGATAGAGAAGTGGACAGGTTGTTCTGCTGCCACGTGATAATAATTCTTAGGTGGTCTTTTCATTTTCATCCATTACAAAAAGAGGACGCAAGAAATCCAAGGCACAAATCATTTCCTATGATTGGTTTATCTGTTTATCTATAGGTAAGGCATGAAAATGGACTAGCAAATAGTGTGATTTGGCTAAGAAAAACACTTTGGATGTGTCGTGTGTGTCAGCATAGAACTGCAATGGATAGAATGTGCACTCTGGCACAATACAACGATCTCTCTGTAATGGCAGATCGTGGACACATTCTAATCCTGCACAATCTAATATCGTCATATTGCACACCCCTGGGGTACGAACTATCAGAATATCTAGGTTTATTTTTGAAGACAGAATGGGATTTTGTTGAACAAATCAGGTTGGGTAACTTGTTCCAAAACTGAGGGAGTTTTAATTTTAGATTTCCTGCCTTGCAGTGATGGTAGGACTGGAGTGGTGAACAAAAACGCATAAACTTGAATGAGGGAATTCAAGAAGGTGGGTGTCCTGCTGGTAGCCAAGAGTCAGTGACTTGAACTTGATGCAAGCAGCAACAAAGAGCCAGTGGAGAGGAATGAAAAGTAGAGTGACATGAGCTGTTTTTGGCTGGTTGAAGACCAGAGGTTTTACTGTGCGTGCTGGCAGCCCTGGACTTAAAAGACTATGATTTCTTGTTTTTGTCTGTTCTTCTGTCATGAGGAATATAATGTTTAAAAGGAATAGATGTAGGCAGTACATGATATTTTAACCGTAGGAAATAATGTTGTTTCTCCTGCTGAGTCTTTCAGAAAACTCTAAATGCATAAATGTCACTGCCTGTCATTAGAACAGTGTGGGCACATTTCTTTTTATTATCCTAAGTATCATCTCATAGTTAATAAAATGATTTTCCATCAATAAAAATGCCTCATATTCCTGTAGAATGTAGTGATACAAAAGGTAACAGGTTACAGCAAAGCAATTATAGTCATCGCTGTGAAAGAATTTCACACCTGCACTGTTAACCTACGCAGGAGCAGGTGTCAAATGAATATAGAAGTTTACAGTCCATATTTAATATTGTCAAGGTAAAAGAGATCAAGCAAAAGATCAAATTGATTGCAGGCAAGTGATTTCCAAGAAGAAGAATATATACAGTATATATATATTAGGGCTGTCAAAATTAACGCGTTAACGCGGATTAATCCATCATCATGATTAATCTGATTAAAAATTTTAACGCAATTAACGCATCTGCAGCGCAGAATGACTCAAAGTCCCTGAAACGTCTCTGGCAACGGCCAGAGACGGTCTTGTCTGGTCTTGTCCC
>JAJHUR010092082.1:10000-16797 GCA_027495735.1 Lutjanus campechanus | reverse complement strand
CTATAATCTCTCATACTTCTGGACCCATCAGCCTAAAATTTTTGTGCACATTCATGTATGCTGAAGCTCTGGTGCTGACCTCTAGGATTTTCTGAGAAACCTTTGTTTTTTAAGGACAGAGACATTATGTTATCAGGTCATCCATCTGTCAGCCCCATTCTTGTGGACGTGACATCTCAAAAAACACCTGGAGGGAACTCCTTCAAACTTGGCACAAATGACCACTTGGACTTGAATTTGGTGGTCAAAGGTCAAAGTCATTGTGACCTCATGTCCGTCCCATTCTTGTGAAGGGAATATCTCTTGAACACTTGGAGGGAATTTCGTCAAACTTGGTACAAGCGTCCATTTGCACTCCAGGATGAACTGATTAGATTTTGACGGTCACAGTCATGTTAATGTTGGCGAAAAGTTGCACTTCTGAAAAATTATGAATGAATTATGAACTGTAGTCAATGAGATACCTATGCAACAAATTACACAAATGATGTTTGTTAATCTAAAATATAGCTTTATAAGTCAATGAAGTCACCGTTTGCCACTGTTGAAGTATCAGACTGTGATGATGCGTAATTAGAAAGACGGTCACATAAGTGACTTCATGATTTTCTCCCTCCAAAAGCTGAATTTACGTTACCTGTGTGTGTTCATACCGGGATATAATCACACAAGCAATGGGCCTTGTACATTCTTTTGTTTTCTGGCTGATAAAAGGATAAAACGTTACGAGGGACTGCAATATTTGTGCTGATGATGTAAGTATATTTGTGTGACACAAGATATCTGGCTCACTGACTGGTCTGTTTTAAATTGACAAACAACGCGTGACATTTGTGACACAATGCAACAGGCGCAAAAATGATTAATTGTTCATCATTTATAACTCTCGTCATTAACTACTGTTCTCCTGCGGAAGGGAAGGGAGTTTGCCTCTCTCTTACAAAAATGCTCCAAGTGGCACATACGACAAAGGAAACTCGTTCCAGTGAAAAGTGATGAATACAGGTGGAACATGCTTGTTGTTCCACCAAAAAAAGTCTCACATTTTAGCTATTTTTCCAACACTACTTAGAGATAATCAACTTATGGAGGAGTATTTGGAGCGAGGCATAAAGCAAAATGTTGAAAATATAATGAATAATGAAATAATAGTCATATGTTCAGTATTAGTGAATCAGAATCAGATATGGTTTTATTGCAAAAAAAAAAAAAAGGTATTTAAACTTCATTCTCAACATTTCTACCTTATTCTCAATATGCAGTCAAAAATTTCTACCACTACTGCAGCTTGTCTCAACTGAAAATGACATCGGCAGGATTGATGCGTCACTCGCTACTGATTGGTTCGGCCAAAACAAAACCACCCCGCTCTCAAACAGAAATTGGGAAACGTGAACACAAGGTCAGACTGAATAATGAAGTGAAACAAACCAGCAGTTAAATGTGAAAATCAGTGTTTGCTGGGTGTCATGATTCTGACAGTATTTAAAGCGATATTTTTCCTGCTTTCCTTCCTGTGGTTAATTTTAAGGGTTTCCCCAAATGCACATATTGCCCAGTTTAACTCTGGTGATATCCAGCCATCGATTTTATTTGTCCAGTTTAGGATATCTGCTTTAAAGTTTTCTGCTTTTACCACAATACAAATTTAACTGTAACTATATACTATATACTATGTACTATAGTGGTGATAGAAACTTCAGAAGAAAATATGTCAAAACATTTATTTTGCGTGTGTGATTTGGGTGAACTGGCCCTTTAATACAATCAGCCTTCAAGGCGTAATTGGAAAGTAATTTCTTTACTCACTCCCTGCTATCACAGTCTGTACATCATCCTTCCAAAAAGGGTTAGGGTTCTAAACGTTTGATATTTATTAGATTAATTCAGTCGATGCTAAATGAGATACAAATCAACATTAAATATGTTTAAATATCCTACAGTAGGTGCATGTGATTGGTTCCACGAAATGTTATTGTCTTGCATTTTATTAAGCTGAATGGCATGTTGTATTTGATGCTGGCTTTTAATTTCTCTATCTGTCCGCGCAGTTGGTGTTTTTATTACTATTAATTTATTACTGGGGTTTTGTCTGCTTGGCCACTTGCATTTATAGAGTAATAAGGGAATGTATTTAATACCGCCCGCTTTCAGTTGCTGTGTGAATTGTGAGCATGAATCAAGGCGGTTGATTAAACCACACTGTCCCGGGCTTTTAAGTGTGCTTAATTTCACACCATCTATAAATAAAGCAATTATTTTCTTATGCACACTGTCAAAATGAGGCTTCATATGTTTGGTTCTGCTGTGACTATTGTATATGAAGGCTGTTTCAAAGACTTATTGTGCATCTCTAGTTCTCTTCTCGTTAATCCACTTCCAGTGTCGACTATGGGTGCTTTCATTAAGAAACGAGCGCCTTGTTTTGTTTTTTACAAAGCTCAAATTATGAGGGAATTGTATTTTGAATGCACTTATGAAACTGTTTAAGCCAGAGAGTTCTAATGCATACTTTTGTTGGGCTTAATCTACAGATTGTTGTGGCTGGCCACGTGGGTATTATGCAATGCAAACTCCTCAAAAGAACACAAACAGGGAAATTCTCAAGACTGAGTGTGTGGGAGGGCTTATCCGAGCGTCTGCTGCCAGTTTTAACACTCGAGGATACTTCATGTTGAATGGATTTGTGCTTTTATTTTCTAATCTTCACTGTCTCTCTCTTGCAGTCGAGTCTTGTCTTGATCCTGACCAAAGCAACGAGAAATGAAGTAAGCTGCTGTGATCGCTTCAGACTGCCTCTGGAATAAATGATAGTAAACAGTGCAGGGTTGCAACTAATGATTATTTGAATTGTTGATTAATCTGTCAGTTATTTTCTTGATTAATCGATTAGTTGTTTGGAAAAAAAAAGAGAGAAATTTGACTTTTATTATAAAAAAAAAAAAACTCAAACTGATAAATTGATTATCAAAATAGTGGGGGGTTAATTTAATAATTGCAGCTCTACACCAGTAGTTTTTATGATTGCAGAATCTTAGAAATAAAGGTTCCAAAAGGGTTCTTCCTGACAGGCTGAGGTTCTACCTAGTGCCATTTGCTTCTGAAAACTCCTTTTTTGAAGAAACGGTGCATCGTGGTTTCTTTGTATGACCCTTCTTGGAGAAAAGAGATTTTGACATCACTGAAGAACTCTTTTATCAGAGGTTCTTTGTACCATAAAAGGGTTCTAGCTAAACCCCTCGGAATCTAAAAGATTCCCAGTAGAACCCAGAGTGAATTCTAGATCAAACCCCTGAAATACAAAGGGGTTCTTAGTACAACCCACAAGGTGGGTTCTAGATAAAACCCTTGTAATATGAAAAGGTTCCTGATAGAACCCCAAGTCAGGGGTTCTGCACAGGTGTAGTGTTGCAAACTCATCCCTGTCCGCACCCACAAATCTGAGAACCAGAACCAACCCGTCACCTGCAATCATCTTTAAGTCAAATCCGCTCCTGCCCATAACCTTGAATATAAGCCCTGTGACCCGACCCGTACCCGTGATTAAACTCACACACACAGTCTCTCACCTGTGTTTTCAACTAGCGCAGCTCCGGTGCTCCTGCAGCTGTCGATGTGTTTCCATAGCGATGACGAGTCTCGCACACTGCCATCAACAGCGAATAGTTTCTGAAAGTTTTTACAAGTAGCAAAGCCACTGAAGACATTATTCTCACGGTCTTTGAGTGCTTTAAGTCGTCTGTTTTAGCCAGCAGCTACCTTACATCACTGTCAGTGACTTCCTATTGTTTGGCAGGATGTGGGGTCAAAGGTTGTGTCATAGCCTTTCACAATAAAAACCTGTCAGCTGATTAGACTTGATATTACTGTATAAGCAGTTATAAATGTTTAAAATACTGTAATCATTTTCATTTCTAATTTCTCCTCGGAAGAAACACACATTATTGTATTGTATGTGTTTTAATATCGTTTCCACCTGCTGCCCGCCCACAATTAATTCATTTTTATCCGTTACCGCATCTGTTAATTCATATAAATATATCTTTTTACCTGTTAGACAACATTTCTGCGTGTCACCAGCCAGGTACCTGCAGATACCAGCTCCAGCGCAGGACTGTTCCTGATAAAAAAAACTTTTTGGTAGAACCCCTGGGCGGCAACAAACCCCCCAAAAAACACCCGAGTGTGTTCAAAATAAAACCCTTGGAATCTAAAAAGGTTCACTGTAGAATCTCTCATAGGAGGATCTCGGTGAAACCTTTCACAGATGGTTCTCCATATAACATATGTTGGGTTTGAGGTAGAATTTTCTGACGGGGTTCCAAGTGGAACCTTTATAAAATGTTCTTCCAGGAACCAGAAAGAATTCTCCTACTGTATGGGGACAAGCCAAAAAAAAAACCTTTCTGGTTCTAGTTAGCACTTGTATCTCTAAGAGTGCAGCATATTTTTAGATTTGCACATCTCCCACATCTCATTTTGTCTGTTGTATCTTTGTCTTTATTAAATATATTTTTGTTTATTCACACAATAACATTTGGCTTCAGAACTGCTTCAGAAACACCTCCATTGTGTACACAGTCAAATGGCGTTGTGTATAATCATGCATGCCTACTGGAGGACCTAAATGCATTGTAATTAGAAAATAATGGGCTAGTGTTCATGGATGGGAGGTTTCTACTTAACATTTTCCCTCGAAGCAAATGGGCTAAAGTCAAAATCAACCTGGATAGAGGCCCGTCAGACCCCGATATAAAAGTTGATCTAGCCTGTTAAAAGAGGGGGACTGTGCACACAGAGGTGTAATGGCCAGGCTGTCTCTATTAAGGCTAACAGCTCCCGTCTCCTTCAAGGTGGTCATTTAGTAGTGCTGCTCATTCAGCCTAATCAATGGTTGGAGCCGCAGCGAACCATTAAATAAAAAAAGAGGCTAGAGATGAGGTGCTTCTGATTGGGGTTAATTGGATGTAATTGGAATTTATACTGTACAGTGGACGACTCATTAAGAACACATTTAAAAATAATGTCATTTGAGCTCAGGTCATTTAACCATTTTTACATTGAAAAAGTGTAAAGCAGGACTTGGAAAAAAAAAAAAAAAACTGGCAAAGCTGGTGTGATTCTCTCAGTGTAACCGCCGATAGACTGCATGTACCACTAAATGCAAAATGTCACTTATTGATTTGTCAATTGGTGCTGCCCGCTTGGTTCAATTTAGGACCGAAAAACAATTTGATTTGTTTTAGATTAACATGTGTTATACTTTCCTCTGAGTCCCCCTATTTACTGTTAAATTAAAAGCAGCATATAAACTTAAAATAGTTTATAACACATTATAATGTAGTTTTAGGCAGATATAAGCATTTATTAATGTATTTGTCTACAACTATTACCATTATATATATTATATAACTAAGTTATAGGCATCCAAAATAGTAAAAATAAATAAATAAATAAAATTCTTTTTTTTAAAACAACGAGCACTGGTACAGAAAAAAGTCACTGATCACTGTCTGGTTTTGCTGCAATCTGAATTTCAGGCTGGACAATAAAGAGACTGTATTTAGGTCTTGAATGAGTACTTAGTACTTTTGTTTTTGTTTTTATAGCTTCAGCACTTTCAGTACTCTCAAATGTATTGTATTAAACAATGTGGTATTAGAAAATATTGAAGTATCGATACTTTTTACAACCTTAGTGGGCACTAATAAAACCTGTATCAACAGATATTGAATGGCAGTATAGTAACTATATGATATGATGATATGTGCTACAACATTATGCAGATTGTTTTTATTTGTTTGCTTTATCGGCAGCATTTTATGAATATTTGATCCCTTTTCTTAATTCAAGTTTAATATATATTTTGCTCTATGTGTTTTGTTTTGTTTTAATTACAGTTATTTTTAATTATTGGTGAAAGTTTACTGTTTCAGTGCCCTCATAATTTTTGACGACAGAGTTTATTGTTTAAGGCCAAATGTGTAAATTCTGCTGCTAGGGGTCTCCCTCACGTTAAAACTATAACAAAAGACGCAGTTTGATGAAGTCATGAAGTGGTGTGGGATCATGGGAGTTATGATTTTCACTTTTAAACACAGATGTATTATAATGAACAAGATAGTGAATGCAGAGATGGCGCCTATTCAGTCCAGTGAGAATAATCTGGTGCATGAGCCAAAAAAGTTTTCTTGCTTCCGGGTTTACCTCCTGGTTGTAAGGCCCACTGAAAATGAACAGTAGTGTCCCGCCCCCGGCTCATGAGATCCCGCTGGGCCCATAGACTTTTCACTGTGATGACATCAGATTTTTGGATTGCTTTTCATCTCTAATTAAGTTTTACAAATATTAAACCTTGTTTGCAGTTTGAGGTGTCGTCTTTTATAATGGTGGCCTATGGGGGAAATGCTTTTTGGGAATTTTTCACTGGAAAAATTTGCATCAAGGCTGAGTGGCAGTGCCCTGTCTAGTTCATATTATACATCTATGCTTTTAAACATCCACCAATGGTTATGAAAATCAATCTGACATGAGTCGGGCAAAATCATGTTTGTGGACAAGGAAATTTATAAGTTTTATTCATAGTACGTTTAGTTCGCCGACTTCCTTTGTCACTCTCTGACATATATTTTAGCAATTAGCAACAGCTAGCAGGAAACATTACTTTTAATAAATTACAGATAGGTTTGAACATTGTTGGAAGGATTTGGGACGATGTAAGAACATAACTCAACAAAATTTAGTTTTTAGACATTTTAATGCAAAAACATTACATATTATAGCTTTAAACTGTAAAA